>CAUYON010055750.1:0-19986 GCA_963573935.1 Arctocebus calabarensis
CCCGAGTAGCTGGGACTACAGGCGCCCGCCACAGTGCCCGGCTATTTTTTTTGTTTTGCAGTTCGGCCGAGGCCGGGCTTGAACCCGCCACCTTCGGTATATGGGGCCGGCGCCCTACTCGCTGAGCCACAGGAGCCGCCCGCAATATTTAATTTTAAATCCTAGAGAAAACACACTTCACAAGAGTCAGAAAGAAAACAGACATGTTATTTTGTTTCCTAAGCAAATTTAAACCAAATCAGCATTCTCTGATGGAAATTCCCAATGTGCATAATATAATTGGAAAAGAAGAATTTAGGCCAATAAGCAGAGAGCACGATTGCTTCCATTCTCTCTCTCTCTTTCTAACCAAACATTCTCAAATCAGGTCAGGGCTAGACTGGAACCAGAGCTGTGCTGTTCCTTGTTGAAGAAAATCAACAATGCCAAACACGGCCGTATTTATTTCCATCTGCACTACTGGATGGGCCATGAGATAAGGCTCTGTATTAAATCAGCTAGTTTGACTCATGTGACAGAAACTGATACCAGGCCTCTCAGCCAAAAGAGAACTTACTCTAACTAACTCTAAAGTTAGCAGACTCACAGCAAGGAAGGAGGCAGGGGACCAGGTTGTGAATGGAACAGAATAAAGAAGCAGGAGCCAGGGCCCAGCCTGGTAGCTGAATCCTGTAATCTCAGCACTTTGGGAGGTCAAGGCTGGAGGATCACTTGAGCCCAGGAATTTGAGGCCACAGTGAGTTATGATTGCACTGAGACACTCCAGTCTGGGCCACAGAGCAAGATCCTGTCTCTAAAGAAAAAGAAAAATCAGGAACTAGAAAACATAGTAATTGTTTCATATTAGATTAGCCTGATACAAATGCTACTGCCATTGATGTTGCCCTTGTAATGGATGAATTCCTCCAGCAGTTCCTCTAATCCTTGATTCACTCAGGGTCCATGGACAGTGTCTGATTTTCAACCACAGACAATGATTTTGTCCCTCAGTTAGTTAGTTCAGAAACTGGGAAAAAGAATCTGCTCCTTGGGGGTTTCAAAATGCTTGTCACGAATACCTTATAACACACATGGACATATTAATTCCCTTGGAAGGAAATTGGGTGTAGTTCAGAGGGGGAATAGATGCTGATTATCTCAAAAAATGGCAAATGTTTCTTTTAGGCTATAAATTAAAACTTTTGGAAATTGTCTTCTCTGCATATTTGAGTACACACCAGTGATCCGAAGCAGGGGGATGGGCAGAAAATGACATTCTGAAAAATGATGTAAAGATTTTTATCAAGCGACTAATAATTAACATTAATGATATAATACCCTGTCTATCAATAATAAGTTTGGGGTATGTCAAGTGACACCCATGCCTGCATTAACTCCTTGAATCCCCCAAACAACCTTCACCAGATTTAGCTGCAATAAGACTGCAACTGCAATGGCACTGGCCATTGGATTACATATGCTTCTTTGGGTTACTGAGTAAAAATTGTGTCTCTTTGTCACTAGAAGGGACATAAAGTAAACTTATAAATAGTTGATTCATCTTTCAGAGTATTTTTTTTTTTTTGAGACAGAGCTTCAAGCTGTCACCCTGGATAGAGTGCTGTGGCATCACAGCTCACAGCAACCTCCAATTCCTGGGCTCAAGCAAGTCTCTTGCCTCTGCCTCCCCAGTAGCTGGGACCACAGGTGCCCACCACAACACCTGGCCATTTTTGGTTGCAGCCGTCATTGTTGTTTGGCGGGCCTGGGCTGGATTCGAACCTGCCAGCTCAGGTGTACGTGGCTGGCGCCTTAGCCCACTGAGCCACAGGCGCCGAGCCTCAGAGTCTTTTATCACTTTTAAAAGCACAGACATTTGGTTCACCCTACCCAGATTCCATATGATTGCAGTACATGGTGTTTTATTGTTTTGTTTTTGTTTTTTTTGAGAGCCTCAAGCTATTGCCCAGGGTAGAGGGCTATGGCATCACAGCTCACAGCAACCTCCAACTCCTGGACTCAAGCAATTCTCCTGCCTCCGCCTCCCAAGTAGCTGGGACTATAGGGGATGCCCACCACAATGCCCAGCTATTTTTTGGTTGCAACCATCGTTGTTGTTTGGCGGTCCTGGGCTGGATTCAAACCCGTTAGCTCAGGTGTATGTGGCTGGTGCCTTAGCCACTTAAGCCACAGGCACCAAGTCACTACATGGTGTTTTTGTTTGTTTGTTTGGTTTTGAGACAGAGCCTCAAGCTGTCACCCTGGGTAGAGTGTCGAGGCATTACAGCTCACAGCAACCTCCAATTCCTGGGCTCAAGCGAGTCTCCTGCCTCTGCCTCCCAAGTAGCTGGGACTACAGGCGCCCGCCACAATGCCCGGCTATTTTTGTTTGGGTTGCAGCCGTCATTGTTGGTTGGTGGGCCCAGGTTGGATTCGAACCCGCCAGCTCAGGTTTACATGGCTGACACCTTAGCCCGCTGAGCCACAGGCGCCGAGCCTACATGGTGTTTTAAAATACATTCACAAGTTCTTTTCCTCCCCTGAATTATTAAGGTATAATAGAAAAAACTGTATATATTTACAGTGTACAATGTGATGTTTTGATAATACATATACTTTGTAAAATGATCATCACAATCACCTAATTTACATATCACCTCACATAGTTATCATTTTCTGTGTGTAGTAAGAACACTTAAAATTTACTCTTTTATTAATTTCTCTACACATTATATTAATAAGTATAGTCACCATGCTATGCAATAGATCTCCAAAAGTTATTCAAGACTTTGCATCTTTAGACCAGTTATTTCCAACTAGTATGCCACGGAAAATTTAGGATCTTAGGTGTGCCTGGAACATTTTTAAAAGATCATTAATTAAATTATTTTCAAAAAGAGGTCAAAGCACAGTAAGTTCTTTTTTTTTTTTACTCTTTGTTTGATCAATATAATTTCAGTGTTACGCAGAAACTTAACTATAGGTTCAAGTGAGCCATGACATAAAAAAGGTTGAAAAAGACTGCTTAAACCAATATCTCTTCCCTCCGCTTTCCCCTAACTCTAGCCTCTGGCAACCACCATTCCAGTCTCTACTTGGGTGAGTTCAACTACTTTAGGACAAATTTCATATGTAAGTATTTGTCTTTCTATGCTTAGCTTGTTGCAGTTAGAATAATGTCCTCCATTTCCATCCATGTTGTCACAAAAGACAGGATTTTCTTCCTTGATAAGGCTGCATAGTATTTTATTGTGTACCTATGCTCCTATACATATAGGTATATTTTCATCCATTGATGGACATCCCATATCTTGGCTCTTGTGAATAATACTTCAATAAACATGAGACATGCTGGTTGTATCTTCTGGATATACACTCAGCCCTGGGATTACTGGTTCATATGATAGTTCTATTTTAATTTTTGAAGAACCATCATAATGGTTGTACTAATTTACATTCTTGCCAGTGGTATACAGTGGTTCCCTTGTCTACACATCCTTTCCAACACGTTATCTTTCATCTTTTTGATAATAGCCATGCTAGCAGGTATAAATGAGGTGATTATCTCATTGTGATTTTAGTTTGCACATCCCTGATGATTACTGATACTGTGTGGACAATACTGATCATTTTTTCACATACCTGTCCACCATTTGTATATTTTCTTTGGGGAAATCTCTGTTCAGGTCTGTTGCCCATTTTTTAATCTGGTTGTTTGTGTTCTCACTATTGAGTTGAGTTCTTTAAGTTTTTCATACTAAGTGCCTATCAGATTGTAGTTTGTGAATATTTTCTCCTATTCAGTATTCAGTAGGTTGTCTATTCACTCTGTTGTTTCATTTGCTGCATAGCTTTTTAGTTTGGTGCAATCTCATTTGTCCTTGTTTGCTTTTGTGACTTGTACCCGGGGGTCCTATCCAATAAGCATTGTCCAGATAAATGTCAAGGAGATTTTCACCTGTTTTCCTGCTGATTTTCCCCTGTAAAAGTGCTTTTATAGCTTCAGGTCTGACCTTTAAGATTTTGATGTCTTTTATTTCTTCTTCTGGCCTAATTTTTCTGGCTAAAACTTCTGATACTTTTTGGATAGGAGTGGAGAGAGTGGACTGTCTTGTCCTATTCCAAATCTTAGAGAAAAAGTTTTCAACTTTTTGTGTTAGATGTGAGTATGGTGTTAGCAGTGAGCTTATGATATAAGGTCTTCATTAAGTTGGTTTGAACTACTTCTATACCCAATTCTCTGAGAATTTGTATCATGAAAGGATGTTGAATTTTATCAAATTCTTTTTCTGCATTTATTGTGATGATCTGTTAGCTTGATGTATCACATTTATTGATTTATATCTTGAAACGTTCTTGCACTCCCTGGATAAATCCAACTTGGTCATGCTGTACGATACTTTTAATGGGCTGTTGAATTTGGTTTGCTGGTTTACTAAAGTATATATTCTTTGAAACAGTGTCTCACTTTGTTCCCTGGACTAGAATGCCATATCCTCAGCCTAGCTTACAGCAATCTCAAACTCCTGAACGCAACCAATCCTCTTGCCTCGGTCCCAAGTAGTTGGGACCACAAGCATGTGTCACTACCCCTGGCTATTGATGGAGTCTTCCTTCTTCCTCAGGCTGTTCTCAAACTTCTGACCTCAAGGAATCCTCCGTCTTGGCCTCCCAGAGTGCCAGGATTAACGGCGTGAGCCACTTCCCCCAGCCAGTATTGGATTCTTTTTTTTTCTTTTTCTTTTTTTTTTTTTGAGACAGAGCCTCAAGCTGTCAACTTGGACAGAGTGCTGTGGCATCATAGTTCACGGCAACCTCCAATTTCTGGGCTCAAGCGAGTCTCCTGCCTCTGCCTCCCAAGTAGCTGGGACTACAGGCGCCTGCCACAACGCCTGGCCATTTTTTTTGGGGGGGGGGGTTGCAGTCATTGTTGTTTGGCGGGCCCGGGCTGGATTCGAACCCGCCAGCTTAGGTGTACGTGGCTGGCGCCTTAGCCCGTTGAGCCACAGGCGCCGAGCCCAGTATTGGATTCTTAAAGATCACTAAGAGAGTAGATTTTGAGTGATCTTACCACAAAAAATGATGAGTATGGAAGTAAGGTATGTGTCAATAGCTCAATTTAGTCACTCCACAGTGTATACATATTTCAAAGCATCATATTGTACATGCTAACTATACACAGTTTTTATCAACTAAAAATAATTTGTAAAGAAGAATGTGAAAGTAGCTCTATTAATTTTAGACAGACCAGACTTCAAAGAAAATTTATCAGCAATAAAGAGGTCATTACATGATAAAGGAGTCAGTTCCCAAGAGAACATAAACAACTACAGAATGTCAAATACATGAGGTGAAAACTGATAGACCTGCAAGGAGAAACAGATGAATCCATTATTATAGTTGGAGACTTCAACAACCCTCTATCATAAATGAACTAACACAGGCATAAAAGTCAGTAATGCACTTTTATTTTATTTTTTTATTTTTTATTTTTATTTATTTTTTTGTGTATGGTTTTCAGCCAGATTTGGGTTTGAACCCACCACCTTCGGCATATGGGGCCAGCGCCCTACTCCTTTGAGCCACAGGCACCACCCAGTAAAACACTTTTAAACACAGCAACACTATCAATTAATTAATTGGTATAATTGATAATCTGTAGATTACTTCATCCAATAGAAGAATACACATCCTTTTTGAGCTCATATGGAATGTTCTCCAAAACAGATGACGTTAACAGAAATCATACACTACCTACTCTCAGACAAAAATAGAATTAAGCTAGAAATCCATAACAGAAAGATGACTGAAAAATCTCACTATACTCAGAAATTAAACAAGATACTTTTAATAAGTAACACAAAGATCGAAGAAGATCAGTCAAAATTTTAAAAATACTTTGAACTGAAAGCAAATGAAAATTATGGAACACAGAAAAATCAGTGCTTAGAGGGAAATTTATAGCACTGAATGTATATATTAGAAGAAAAAAGATCTATAAATCAATAATCTAAACTTCCACTTTAGGGAACTAGAGGGGGAAAAGAGCAAATTAAATCCAAATAAGCAAGGTCGGGTGCAGTGGCTCACACCTGTAATCCTAGCACTCTGAGAGGCTGAGGTGGTTGGATTGCTTGAGCTAACAGGTTTGAGACCAGCCTGTGCAAGAGCAAGACCCTTCTCTAAAAAGAGCCAGGCATGGTGGAGGGTGCCTGTAGTCCCAGCTACTCAGGAGACTGAAGCAAGATAATCACTTGAGCCCAAGAGTTTAAGGTTGCTGTGAGCTATGACACCATGACACTCTACCAAGGGTGACAAAGTGAAGCTCTGTCTAAATAAGTAAATAAAAAACAAAATCCAAATAAGCAGAAGAAAAGAAATAATAAAAATTAGAGGCTCAGCAACTGTGACTCAAGCGGCTAAGGTGCCAGCCACACAAATCTAACCAAGGCCCACCAAACAACAATGACAGCTGCTACCAAAAAATAGCCGGGTGACTGTAGTCCCAGCTACTTGGGAGGCAGAGGCAGGAAAATCGCTTGAGCCCAGGAGTTGGAGGTAGCTGTGAGCTGTGATGCCACAGCACTCTACCCAGGGCGACAGCTTGAGGCTCTCTCTCAAAAAAAACCAAAAACAAAAACAAAAACAAACAAAAATTAGAGCAAAGTCAATAAAATTAGAAACAGAAAATCAATCAAAAAAAAATCAATGGAGGGATGGCGCCTGTGGCTCATTGAGTAGGGCGCCGGCCCCATATACCGAAGGTGGCAAGTTCAAACCCGGCGTTGGCTGAACTGCAAAACAGAAAAATAGCCGGGCATTGTGGCCGGTGCCTGTCATCCCAGCTACTAGGGAGGCTGAGGCAAGAGAATTGCCTAAGCCCAGGAGCTGCAGGTTGCTGTGAGCTGTGTGATGCCACAGGCACTCTACCCAGGGTGATAAAGTGAGACTCTGTCTCTAAAAAAACAAAAACAATGGAACCCAAAGCTGCTTCTTTTAAAAGATAAATAAGATCATTAAGTCATCAACCAGGGTAACCAGGGAAAAAAAGAAGAGAGAGAGAGAAAGAAGAAAAACACAAATTAATATTAGAAAAAAGAGGGGAATATCACTATAGATCCCATAGACATTAAGAGGATTATAAAGAAATATTATGAACATATTTGATAACATATTGAAGAAATAGACAAATTCCTTGAATAAAACAATATGATGAAACTCACACATACAGAGACAATCTGCATAGTCCTATATCTGTATAAGAAGTTGAATCCATATTAATAATCTTACCAAGCAGAAAGCAACAGACTCAGGTGAATTCACTTGTGAATTCCACCTAACATTTAGGGAAGAAATGATATCAATTCTCTACAATCTCTTCCAGAAAGTAGAAGCAAAAGGAACATGTCCTAATTTATTCTATGATACCAGTAAACTAAAAAGAGACATAACAAGAAAACTACAGACCAATATTCTCATGAATATACACGCAAAAATTCTCCATAAAATATTAGTAAATTGAATCTAATACTTTATAGAAAGAATTACACACCACAACTAAGTGGGATATGCCCTGAATATGCAAGGATGATTCAATGTTCAAGAATCAATTAATATAATACATCAAATCAACAGGCTAAGGAAGAAAATCTTATATTAAGAGATACATAAAAGCATTTGACTCAACCCAACATCCATTCATGGTTAAAAAAACAACTTTCAATAAACCAGGAATAGAGGGAAACTTCAACTTTATTTTACGAATTTGAAAAAACCTTCACAGATATCATACTAAATGGGGAAAAAATTAGATTTTTCACAAGGATCAGAAACAGGCAAGGATATCCCCTTTCACCAATGCTTTTCAACATTATACTCAAAGTCTTAGCTAATGCAATAAGAAAAGGTATAAAATAGGTGTACTGACTATGAAGGAAGAAATAAAACAGTACTTGTTCACAGATGACATGATTGTCTATGTAGAAAATCTGAAAGAATTGACAAAAAGAAAAAAAACTCCTAAAACTAATAAGCAATTATAGCAAAGTTGCAGAATACAAGGCTGGCTAAAAATCCTTTCCTATATACCAGCAATAAACAAGTCAAATCTGAAATTAAAAACACAATAACACGGCGGCACCCATAGCTCAGTGGTAGGGCTCCAGCCACATACACCAAGGCTGGCGGGTTCGAACCCTGCCCTGGGCAGCTAAAGCAACAATGACAACTGTAACAAAAAAATAGCCCAGCACTGTGGTGGGTGCTTTTAGTCCCAGCTACTTGGCAGGCTGAGGTAAGACAATCACTTAAGCCCAAGAGTTGGAGGTTGTTGTGAGCTGTGACACTATGGCACTCTACCGAGGGTGACGTAGTGAGACTTTGTCTCAAGGAAAAAAAAACACACACAATAGGCTCGGTGCCTGTGGCTCAACGGGTTAAGGCGGCAGCCACGTACACCTGAGCTGGCGGATTCGAATCTAGCCTGGGCCCACGAAACAACAAGTTGCCGGCTGCAACCAAAAAATGGCTGGGCATTGTGGCAGGCACCTATAGTCCCAGCTACTTGGGAGGCAGAGGCAGGAGACTCACTTGAGCCCAGGAATTGGAGGTTGCTGTGAGCTGTAATGCCACAGCACTCTGTCCAGGGTGACAGCTTGAGGCTCTCTCTCAAAAAAAAAAAAAAAAAAACACAATAAAATTTACATTAGCATCTCAAAAAAGTGAAACCCAAGTATGAAGCTAATAACGTACGTATAAGATCTATATGAGGAAAACTATAAAACTCTAATGAAACAAAATCAGATGACTAAATAAATTAGATATTTCATGTTCATGATTAGAAAGACTTAATGAAGATGGTCGTTTTTCCCTATTTGATCTACTGATTCAATGCAGTCCCAGTAAAAATTCCAGCAAGTTATTTTGTGAATACGACAAACTGATTCTAAAGCTTTCTAAACATGCAAAAGACCCAGAAGAGCCAACACAGTATTGAAGAACAAAGCTGGAGGACTCACGCTACCCACCTTCAAGACTTACTGCAAAGCTACCGCAACTAAGGCATTCTAATTTTGGCTAAAGAATAGACAAGTAGATAATGGAACAGAATAAAGTGCTCAGAAGTAGAACCTTAGTGTCTGTGACCTCTTTCTTCCTTCGTGGTTTGAAATAGAAACCTCTAATTTTACCTGACCACATAACCAGCCAAAGGAAGGCGGGTATTTTCAAGTTTTGTTTGCAAGTAAAATGGGCCATGTGACCAAATATTAGAGAATGACAGTAGTATGGAAAATGAGTGAAAGGAGTGAAACCTCTGGGAAGCATCCCTGAAGGGAAGGAAAATGCTCATATTTTCCTTTTATTTTCTTTTTCCTTATTGTGACATGATGATGGCTGAAATTAGAGTAGCCATATGGGCCCTAATGTGGACACCACCTTGCCAGTCTGGCAGAGCAGTAGGAGAGAGAGAACCTGAAAGGCCAGGCACAGTGGCTCACACCTGTAATCCTAGCACTCCGGGAGGCCAAGGCAGGTGGATTGCCTGAGCTGAGGAGTTCGAGACCAGTCTGAGCCAGACTGAGGCCCTCATCTCTAAAAATAGCCAGGCGTTGTGGTGAGTACCTGTACTCTAGGCTACTCAGGAGGTTGAGGCAAGACGATCGCTTGAGTCTAAGAGTTTGAGCTGTGAGCTATGATGCCATAGAACTCTACCAAGGGCAACAAAGTGAGACTCTGTCTCAAAAAAAAAAAAAAGTGCCTGGACACCTGATACCATAGGGCACTGTACCAGATCCCAGCTGACCATCCCTGGACTTTGGAAAAATAAATGTGAGAGAAATAAACATCTATCTTGTTTAAGCCGCTGCTATTTCTATCACTGCTAAACAAATTCTAACTAATACACAGAGGAATCAGGGAGATAGGAACAAAATCTGAGATGTAAGTGATTACTACTATTAAAGGGACCCCCGACTGCTGAGCCCGAGAAGATTCGGTTGCTCTGGTATAGGCTTCATATGAATGTGACTTTCTCACTTTATGTATAATGATATAATCATAAAAACAGAAGTGCAACAGCTGAAGCTACATCGCAGAAATTGTGAACCTTTTCTAACTTCTGTCTGATCTGTACTCTTTACCTCAAATGTTCTGGTGTGGGAGGAGAACAAAAGAAAATTAAAGTTTATGGACTAGAAGAAACAACTCTTAGCTTGGGAATTACAGTTTGGGAGGCACTTATTTATCACTTATTTATGAGTCAGGAGGACTACCCGCAGTTTCTCTGCCTCATTAGACTCAGATGATTCTTAGCCCTGAGACTGCTCCAGCCGAAGTGAGGCCCTTTGATCAGCCTTTTACCTCTCTCAGCCCCAAGCTAAGACCCAAACTGAGCTTCCTAGTGCTCAGAGTCCACACATCAATCCATTGATTTATGACTATAGGTCAAGAGAAAGCTTCGTGAGAGACTCAAAATGCTGTCAGATTATCTGCTGAATTTATGAATTGAATTAAGAAATTTGCAAGTTAAATTGAATAGACCTAAAGAAAAACTCTCTGTTTTAATTTTTTTTTATTTTAACCAATTTAATTCCTCTCATTACTACCAAAATAAACTTCTTAATAGGTCTTCTGGAAAAACTGTTTTGAGTGCACCAAAAAACTCACATCAGCCCTTCCATTCCACATAGCCGGTTCTGCAATAGCCTGATGACATCAGCATGTCCTCTGTCGTTAATTGCTCTCAAAGCACAGTATATAGAAAATTGCTAGTAATGCTAGGTCTGGAGCCTGCCCTAGGCCTTCTTGCTTAGGGTCAAGAGGCATAGAACGATGGCTCTGGACTTCCTGACGACCCAGGAGAAACCCTGGAGCACAGGTCGAACATGATCAAAGGACAGTTGGTCAGTTCTAAAAATAACATAGAAGATGTGGAACATTCTGAGATGTGCAGTCTATCTCACATTGACCTCATTGTCCTCATTATCTGATTTCCTTCTTTTTTCACAAATGAAAGCAACATGTCCAGACTTATTTTAAGTCTAAAATAAGGCTGAACTTGTATTAAAAAACACATTTTAAAGACTTCAAAAGCCCATGTCCCCAGATGAATGTACTCTTCCATGAATGTCCTTGGGCACCTTCCAAATGTCCTGTGGGTGCTGACTTTTGTGATATTTTTGTCATCTAGAGGTCTTAAGATTTATATAAATTACAATCGATACTTTGCCTATCCTTTAACATTATAAAGAGATTTTCCTACATTTTCTGCTTTTTCTTTTATAATGTGGTTTCTGCATTTCTTGCATGCAGAATATTTAATTCATATGAAATATTTTAAGATATGGTGTGAGGTTGAAATCCACTCCAGTAACTTTCAAAGGATAGCCCAATATGCCCCTGCTCGTGTGAAACTCCACTATTTCAGCTTCTGGCATGGTAGATAGGCTGTTACATACCAACCCTTTGCTAAAATCATTGAAAAACATGAAACAAAAAAATGTTTTCAATTTCTCTGAAAGAATCAGAGTGCCAAGGTAGCGAGGAATTTTGCGACCAACTTTCAGGAGAGGAGAAGCTGAGCCTGGTATTTGGGTTCACTTCCCCTGCCTCAGGACAAATGCCAATTCAGCATGACATGTGAGAAGCTGAGAAGAGCTTTACTCAGAATCACAGGGCTGAGGGAACAAAAATTAAACTTTAAGACCCAAGAATGAGGAGACACTTGACAGTATCTAAAGCTTTTAACGAGAATGCTGAGAGCATATCCTTGGAGTAAGAATAAACCAGAAAAAACTACTCTCACAGAGATTAAATCTCAGTCCTGAAGCATTTAAATTATCATGAATAAGTTTAATGAAGGCTCAGTGCCCGTAGTTCAGTGGTTAGGGTGCCAGCCACATACACCGGGGCTGGCATGTTCAAACTCAGACCGGGTCTGCTAAACAACAATGACAACTACAACCAAAAAATAGCCAGGCCTTGTGGCGGGTGCCTGTAGTCAGCTACTTGGGAGGCTGAGGCAAGAGAATCGCTTTAAGCCCAAGAGTTTGAGGTTAAAAAAAGTTTGCACTCTACTGAGGGCAACATAGTGAGACTCTGTTTCAAAAAAAAAAAAAATAGAGAAAATAAAAGTATGAGAGACATATGAGGCATATCTAACATACATGGAATTGAAGAATAAAAATATTTGAACCCTAGGCCAGGGTTGATGATAGGAGAAAAAAAAAAAGACTTGAACTAAATATGGCCAAGCATGAACATTTATGAAATAGTGTATGGATGATTACACTTTTTTTTTTTGAGACAGAGTCTCAAGCTGTCACCCTGGGTAGAGTGCTGTGGCGTTGCAGCTCACGGCAACCTCAAACTCTTAGGCTTAAGGGATTCTCTTGCCTCAGCCTCCCAAGTAGCTGGGACTATAGATGTCCACCACAAGGCCTGACTTTTTTGGTTGTAGTTGTCATTGTTGTTTGGCAGACCAGAGCTGGATTCCAACCAGCCAGCTCTAGTGTATGTGGCTGGTACCCTAGCCCCTGAGCTACAGGTGCCAAGCCTACATTACTATTTTTATTATTTTGTCTATATTTAATTTACATTATCAGTTTTTACAAGAAATTGAAGACGCCTAAATATATAGTGTATGGTCCTTAAATGTGAAGGTGGCATATGGTGGAATTAGAAGAAGTGTCTGACTTTTTTAATGGTATTAAATGAAAAAACATTCCGATAAGTCTCTTTTTTATTTCCCTATTTTTTTTTTCTTGAAACAGTCTCACTTCCTTGCCCTCGGTAGAGTGCTGTGATGTCGTAGCTCACAGCAACCTCAAACTCTCAAGCTCAAGTGTTCCTTTTGCCTCAGTCTCCTGAGTAGCTAGGACTACAGGTGCCTGCCACAATGCCTGGTTATTTTTAGAAATGAGGTCTTGCTCTGGCTCAGGCTGGTCTGGAACCCATGAGCTCAGGCAATTCACCCACCTTGGCCTCCCAGCATGCCAGGATTACAGGCGTGAGCCACCGTGCCCCACCTTGATAAAAATCTTATTATGAGTGGCCAGGTACAGTCGCTCTCACCTGTAAGTGTAGCACCCTGGGAGGCCGAGGTGGATGGCTTTGATTTCACAAGTTGGAGACCAGCCTGAGCAAGAATGAGACCCATCTCTAAAAAATAGTTGGTCATTGTAGT
The DNA here is from genome assembly GCA_963573935.1 of Arctocebus calabarensis. Lineage (NCBI taxonomy): Eukaryota > Metazoa > Chordata > Mammalia > Primates > Lorisidae > Arctocebus > Arctocebus calabarensis. The sequence continues at coordinate 13,163 of CAUYON010055750.1, forward strand.
AGGCGCCTTAGTCCCAGCTTCTTGGGAGGCTGAGGCAAGAGGATTGCTTGAGCCCAAGAGTTTGAGGTTGCTGTGAGTTATGATGCCACAGCTCTCTACCAAGGGCAACAAAGTGAGACTCTATGGCAAAAAAAAAAAAAAAAAAAAAAAAGTCTTATCATGAGATTAGCTTTGGAATATTTTAAAATAGTGACAAGAAAATATTAAGTCACCAGCTGGCACCTATATATTAATTTATTTCCCGCCCAAATGTTAAGACTATATATTGTAATAGCTTGTGTTGAAATACAACTATTTCACAGACATATATTATATTTCTTTGATTTTCATCACTTGGATAATAAAGTTACTGAAGAATTTTAAAAAAGATTCATATGTAAAAATAACCTATATTCTATCATCTACAAAAAAAAGTCATGATTAAATTATTGGTGTTATATCCTTCCAGGTTTTATGTCATAAGATAATTGCCAGAATACTCAAATGTATCTTTAAAAAGCATGGCACTTGTGGAAGTCAAGTTTCCACTTGCCAATTCTGTTCCTAAGACTAGTGTATTGGTGCCATCTAGTGACATACCTCACACACATGGTAGTTGCTGGAGGTTTTATTTGTATTTGAAATGTTCGATTTCCTTTAAGTACTAAGTTTGACAGTTCATATCTCTGACTTCTCACTTTGACACTTCTTGTTTTGTTTTTATTGTGAAGGTACATCCTCAGTCTTTCAGAATCACATTTTGTCTTGTAAATATCCTTCAGATTTTTTAAGAGCAATTTTTATGAAACCATTGATAAATTAAAAATGTGTGTTATTTTCAAATATGAGTTCCATTTTGGAGCCAACACAAAGTTCAAAATATCCATGAACAGGGCTGGGCGCAGTGGTCCATGGCTGTAATCACAGCACTTTGGGAGGCTGAGGAGGGTCGATTGCTTGAGCTCAGGAGTTTGAGACCAGCCTGAGCAAAATTGAGACCCCATCTCTACTAAAAATAGAAAACCTGAGGCAAGAAGATTGCTTGAGCCCAAGAGTTTGAGGTTGCTGTGAGCTGTGACGTCAAGGCACTCTGCCAAGTGTGACAAAGTGTTTGAACAAAAAAAAGGAAAGAAAAGACATATCAATGAAGTGTTTGGGAAGGATGTGGCTAATTTGAGAGTTTCCCTTCTAGCAATATTAAATAAAAATGAATCCATGTAGGAGACCTGAGACCAAGGAGGATAGTGATGAGCTGAAAGCTGTAGTGGAAGCAAATCCATCTCAGAGTATGTGTGAACTAGCAATAAAGTTTGACATTACTGGTCCAACAATATTGGAGCATTTGAAACAAATTGCAAGGTAAAGAGGCTGAATAGATGGGTTCCAGATGAATTAAACAAGCATCAGAGGAGAGAAATCACCTCAAAACTTGCCTTTCTTTGCTTCCATGACCTAAAAGCAAACCATTTCTACATTGTATTGTTGCGTGTCATGAGAAATGGATTCTTTTGACAATTGCAAGCATTCCACACAAGGGTTGGATAAAGATGGAGTGCTAAAACACAGTCCAAAAGGCATATTTATCAGAAAAAGCTAATGGCATCTGCTTAGTGGCCCAGCACTGGTATTATCCACCACAGCTTCATGAAACCTGATCAATTTATTACAACAGATGGCTACTGCAACCAAGTGAATGGAATGATGAGGATGCTTATGATTAAGCAGCCGAGACTGGTCAATAGAGACAAGTCAATGCTCTTGCAAAACAACAGTCAACCACACGTCCTACAAACAATGCAGCTCAAACTAGCTGGGCATTGTGGCGGGCACCTGTAGTCTTAGCTACTTGGGAGGTTGAGGCAAGAGAATCGCTTAAGCCCAAGAGTTTGAGGTTGTTGTGAGATGTGATGCCACAGCACTCTACCGAGAGCGACACAGTGAGTCTCTGTCTCAAAAATAAAATAGATATACATATATATGTATATATATTAGAGTGTATATACAGATCTATATATAGAGAGAGAACTGTATAAGGAGAAGGAGGGGAATGAGGTAGAACTGAGCTAAACCTTAATCTGTCGTAACAAAGTCAACAGATACTTGATGGATTAATGGGGGGAACACCTTATCTAGAGATAAGAGGTAGAAGTGGTGCTCTTTGGACTTGGACTGACGTTAGAAAGTGGCAGGAAGGAGATTGTGGCTTTTAACTGTCTGCATGTATTATTTTGATAAGTATAAAGTAGGGCCCTAGTAACAACTTTTGTTTGAAGTAACAAACAAGGTTTAGAAATAGATAATAGTATGGTTGCACAGCATTGCCAATGTCATTAATGGTACTGAATTGTATTCTCAAAAATTGTTAATATGGAAAATGATATGTCTTACATATATTTTACCACCATAACGAAAAATGCAAAACAAGGTAAGATTTGTGTTTTGCTAAGTCTTCCTCCTATAACTTCACTTAGAGAAGTGATTAGTCCTAGAATTCCACATGGAAGAGATTTAAGTGATTGCAGATGTAGAAGATTAAATAACTGTAGAACCAGTGAATCGCACAGGTCATATGAGGATTATTTGATCATTTCTGGATGTGATACTGACGGTTCAAAATTTAAAACATGAGTGACCATCAAACAGGGTCTGCCCAGGGAGAAAATTTCTATCTTATAAACTGATTTGAGTTGTTTGGTAAATCTTGTTTGGGGATTTTCACTAAATCTTCTTCCACTCTAGGACTGATATTAAAAGAGACACTTCAAATGTGGTTGAGATGAGTCAGCTAAGCAAAATAAATTGGTTATAAGAGTGGGCCCCTGGAACGCAGGCTGAGTATGGGGAACTATCGGCGCAGGTATAGACAGTCTCAGGAATGGTGAGCCTTGATAGTGGCATTGCCTGAAGAAAGGCACGTGGAGAGACTGAAAGTGGATTGAGTAATGAATGAAACCCCTCAGGGCATCCATAACCTAAGCTGTATGATGCAATACTGCTTTAGAAGAAATTTTTGAGGCTCAGCACCTGTGGCTCAACAGGCTAAGGCGCCAGCCATGTACACCTGAGCTGATGGGTTCGAATACAGCCCAGACCCGCCAAACAATGGTGGCTGCAACCTAAAAAAAATGGCCAGGCGTTGTGGTGGGCACCTGTAGTCCCAGCTACTTGGGAGGCTGAGGCAGGAGACTCACTTAAGCCCTGTAATTGGAGGTTGCTGTGAGCAGTGTTGCCACGGCACTCTATCCAGGGTGACAGCTTGAGGCTCTGTCTCAAAAAAAAAGAAGAAATTTTTGAATTATGTTTTCTCTGGCTATCTTCCCAAATGAACCCAGCTTCAAAATACATTGAATACATGACTGATAAGACTCTGTAGCCACCAAGAAAAGTCCGTTTAGGCTCGGCGCCTGTGGCTCAATGAGCTAAGGCGTCAGCCACGTACACCTAAGCTGGCGGGTTCGAATCCACCCCGGGCCCGCCAAACAACAATGACGGCTGCAACCTAAAAAAAAATGGCCGGGCGTTGTGGCGGGCGCCTGTAGTCCCAGCTACTTGGGAGGCAGAAGCAGGAGACTCACTTGAGCCCAGGAATTGGAGGTTGCTGTGAGCTGTGTTGCCACGGCACTCTATCCAGGGTGACAGCTTGAGGCTCTGCTCAAAAAAAAAAAAAAAGTCCGTTTAGATTTAAAGAGTTTTTAATTTGTGTTTGTAGGACAGCAAAAAGGGAGTATGTGCACACTCATGAGGGTTTGTGTCACATAGCAATGATTTAGAAATGGCCTGTTTTGGCCTGGTGTGATGGCTCATGCCTGTAATCCTAGCATTCTCAGAGCCAGAGGCAAGAGAATTCCTTCAGCTCTGGAGTTCCAGACTAGTCTAAACAAAGTGAGACCCCATCCTACTGAAAATAAAAAAATCAGCCAGGCATCATGGGGGGTGCCTGTAATCCCAGCTACTCAGGAGGCTGCAGAAAAAGGTTAACTTGAGCCCAGGAGTTTGAGGTTGCTGAGGCCATGGCACTCTATCCAGAGGAACAGAGTGAGACTCTGTATCAAAAAAAAAAAAAAAAAAAAGGCCTGTTTTACAAAAGGTATGCGAAGTTTAAAAAATAATGAGAACCATTATTTTGCCTATCAAACTGTCAGAGATTAAAATAAAAGATAATGACAAATTATACAAAACATACAGTATTATTGGTCTGTTATGTATATTGCCAGTGGGAATATACAGAAAAGTACAGCCTTAACTGAAAGGAAATGTGTGGATGGTACCTAAAGCTTTGAGATTATTTACACTTAGTCCTCTCTCCAGGCTAAAATAGATAAATAAATAAATAATTTATACTCTTTGACCTAATAATTCCACACAGAGGCTGGTGGGGTGGCTCATGCCTGTAATCCTACCATTTGGGGAGACCAAGGCAGGAAGATCACTTCAGGCCAGGAGCACAAGCCCAGCCTGAGCAACATAGCAAGACCCTGGCTCTATAATAATTTTCTTTTTTTAATTAGCTGAGTGTGGTGGCACAAGCCTATAGTCCCAGTTACTGGGGAGGCTGCGACAGGAGAATCACTTGAGCCCAGGAGTATGAGGTTTGAGTGAGCTATAATCCTGCCCTTGCCCTCCAGCCTGAGAGACACAGAAAGACATTATCTCAAAAAAAAAAAAAAAAAAAAAATTCACTGGGGGGAATTTGTTTTAAGGTAAACAATCTGCAAATTATTCATGACTGGAAATCATCTTAATGTTCAAAGTAGAGGAAAACTTAAACAAATTTTATATTAATAGATTTGAAAATGCATAGTCAAAAAAATTTTTTTAATTTGAGATTAATAGGAGGGTACAAATGATTCCTTTATATTGTTTGCGTTTGTTAGGCAAATTACAAGTTGTAGTTGAGCCCGTCACCCGAAGGGTGCTATACACCCTTGCTTTGTGCCCATTAGGTGCGAATGTACCAATCCCTCTCCTTCCTTCCCTCTCCCCTCGCCTTTCTCGGCCCCCTCACTTGAATGTAATTGTGTTTTCTTTCCTGTGAGCTGCAGTTGGTTTTTTTGTTTGTTTTGTGTGTGTGTGTTTTGCTTTTTTGACACAGAGTCTTCACTTTGTCACCTTCAGTAGAATGCCCTGGCACCATAGCTCACAGCAACCTCAAACTCTTGGGCTGAAGTGATTCTATTGCCTCAGCCTCCTGAGTAGCTGGGACTACAGGCGCCGGCCACAATGCCTGGCTATTTTTAGAGACAAGATCTCCCTCTAGCTCAAGCTGGTCTCAAACTCAGGCATTCCTCCCACTTTGGTGTCCCAGAGGGATTACAGACATGAACCACTGCACCACGCCTTCCTTTCCTTAACTTTAGAAATACATTCTTATTACCCCTGTCTTCTACTACAGATGCTTACTGTGTGTTGGTCCTTAGCTGCCTTTCCAGAGCAGTGCCCAGTGCTGGCTCTAATCACATCACCTTCTCTCTTCCTACCACAATGAAGAAGCTAAGGAAATATCAACGCATCATATGATTCCTTAGTATAAAGAATATTTTAAATTAAAAGGCCATTTTTTTTTTTTTTTTTTTTTTTGGTTGCAGCCGTCATTGTTGTTTGGCGGGCCCTAGGGCTGGATTCAAACACGCCAGCTCAGGTGTACGTGGCTGGCGCCTTAGCCTGTTGAGCTACAGGCCTCGAGCCTAAAAGGCCATTTTTGATCAGAAAGCACTGGCCTCTCTTCTATAAAACCTGAGTAGCCGGATTTAGAATCAGAAAACCTGCTGGCTTATCACATGCTAATAGACCTGGCTCCAAGGTCATTTGAAACACAATACTTGTCTCTCAGGTTAATTTAAAAATCATTCTGTTTCCCTCCATCTACCCATCCCCCTGGCAACCACTTACAGCACCTATACTTTCCACATTCTCCTCCCTCCCTTCCAAAAGCCATCTATAAAGGTATCTGACTAACACTGAGACTTTGGGAAATCATTCTTGTGGTTCCCCTCCCCCACCCTATGCCCATGGTTTCTGGAAATAAACCTTTCTCTTATCAAGCTACCATAACTGTGAGTTAATTTTTTTCAGGGAACCAACCTAAAGGGAAAAGGGCAACATATGAAGTTTCACCGTGACCCCTATAGCAATAATCTCCTCTGGGTTTCAACTGTGGATATGCTACAAGGGAGGATACAAGGATTTTTTTGTTTGTTTTTTTTGATGGATGTATATACCTAATAAGTAGCACAGACCCAAACTCCTGCAAAAACATGCAGAGAATAAGAAATATTTTGCTTTTACTTTGCTTTTGACTTGTTACAGAGTGTGAGATTTTAAAGGACCACCAGAGACATCAATTAATTAAAACCAATTTTAGGAGTCTTTATTAGGTTGGCCAACCTACTGTTCCCCTACGTAGATACAGAGAGAACAGCCCAGGCCATGTGAAGGATTTATATAGGGTAAATTTTTTTCTCTCTCTTTTTTTTTTTGTAGAGACAGAGTCTCACTTTGTCGCCCTTGGTAGAGTGCCGTGGCGTCACACTGCTCACAGCAACCTCCGACTTCTGGGCTTAGGCGATTCTCTTACCTCAGCCTCCCCAGTAGCTGAGACTACAGGTGGCCGCCACAATGCCCAACTATTTTTCTGTTTTTGCTGTTCAGCCAAGGCCAGGTTTGAACCCACTACCTTTGGTATATGGAGCCAGTGAAAGGGGGGCAATTTCACAGAACACCAAGGCTTGTACAAAAGGTCTTTATTGGTGGGGGAAGCTGCAGAGCAGCATTAAGGAGGAGGGGAGAGAGAGAGAAATGGGGGAGGAGAGAGAGAGAAAGGAGACACACGGGGGTGGGGGGGAGAG
>CAUYON010055751.1:0-11597 GCA_963573935.1 Arctocebus calabarensis
CTGAAAATAAGATACATGTGGATTTATTATTATTAATAATTAATAATAATAATAATAATTTATTATTAATTAATAATAATAATGCAGCTCCTCTTTTCTTCTGAATTCCATTTGCCTGAAAAATTGTCTTCCAACCCTTAACTCTTGAGTTTTAATTTGTCTTTTAAAGCCAGATGTGTTTCCTGCAGATAGCAAATGGATGGCTTGTGTTTTTTAATCCAGTCAGCCAATCTATGCCTCTTCAGTGGGGAATTCAAGCCATTAACATTTATTGAGATAATTGATAAGTGTGGTAGTGTTCTATTCAACTTATTTTGTGAGAGTCCATTGCTTAGTTTTATCTTTTGCATCAGTGTGGAAGTTAGGTTCTGTCCTTTAATTGCTGAGTTCTTACTTTGCTGCTGATCCTTTGTGATGGTCAGCATGTAGAACAGGTTGGAATATTTCCTGTAGAGCTGGTCTTGTGGCTAATTTCATCAATGTTTGTATATCAGTAAATGATTTGATTTCTCTGTCAATTTTAAAGCTTAGTTTAGCAGGATATAGAATTCTGGGCTGGAAATTGTTCTGTTTAAGTAGATTAAAGGTAGATGACCATTGTCTTCTTGCTTGGAAAGTTTCATTAGAGAAGTCTGCAGTCACCCTGATGGATTTGTCCCTGTAAGTCAATTGGCACTTACTCCTGGCAGCTTAAAGAATCTTTTCTTTTGTCTTGACTTTGGACAGGTTCATCACAATGTGTCTTGGAGAAGCTCTGTTAGAGTTGACATCTCAACTCTACCTGGGGTCTGATATCCCTCTAAAAGGAGTGTGTCAGAATCCTTGGTGATGTTTGGGAAATTTTCATTTATAATATTCTCTAGTATGGCTTCCATTCCCCTGGGACATTCTTCTTCCCCTTCTGGGATACCTATAACTCGTATGTTTGAATGCTTCATAAAGTCCCATAATTCTGTCAGTGAATGTTCTTCTTTCTCTCTCTTCTTTTCTGCCTCTTTAACTATCTGAGTTAACTCAAGAGCTTTGTCCTCTACCTCTGAGATTCTTCTGCATGATCTAATCTGTCGTTGATACTTTCTATTGCATCTTTAAGTTCCCTAATTGACCTCTTCAGTTCCCTCAGCTCTGCAATATCTTTTCTATATTCTTCACTTCTATATTGTTCATCTCTAATTTGATTCTGTTTTTGGATTTCCTTTTGGTTATTTTCCACTTTATCAGCTGTTTCCTTCATTGTTTCCATCATTTCCTTCATTGTTTTCATCATCTGTATTCTAAATTTCCTTTCTGTCATTTCTAACATTTCTTTATTGGTGGAATCCTCTGTAGTAGCTACCTCATAGTCCCTTGGATGGGTTGCTCTAGGCTAGTTCTTCATGTTGCCATGAGTTTTCTACTGATTCTTTCTCATGAGTGATTATTTTTATCTGTTTCTTTGCCCTAATTTTCCTTTTACTTCCTCTTGATCTTTAAGTTTCCATGCTTCTGGACTAGGGTTTCAATGAGTCCTTTTGGTACAGGACCAAAAGGATGAGGAGATTGAAGAGCAAGAAGGGATAAAAGAAAGAAAAGAAAAAAGAAAGAAAAAAAAGAAAAAAGAGAAAAGAGAGGGCGTGGGTAAAAGGGAATATTGACAAAAAGAAGAGAGGCATAGAAAGAGGGAAACAGAGCAATATAGGTGTTCAGTAGGGTACTTTGACCCAACCTTAAAAAAACCCCAACCTCTGGGAGTGCCAGGTTGGGGTTCCCTTGAGGTCAGCAGCTCTTTCCTTGCCTGTTTGGACACAGTACCCCACCTCCCCCAAGTAGAGAGGAAAGACAAAAATGCTATAAAGCAAACCAAAACAAGCAAACAGAAAACTTTATGGGATAAAATTAGAGGGAAAACCAAATAATAAGGGTAGAAATACTAGCAAAAATGAAGTTCTAATTGTTGAAAATGGCAACAATGGGAAATTATATTTAAACTAAAAATGGAGAAAGAAAAGAAAAGAAAAATCTATAGAGAAAAGGTTGAAATTAAAAAACAAAACAACAAACAAATAAAAACAAATAAACCCCCCAAAACAAAGCAACTTGCTGTGCCTTTTTGGAAGGAAAGGAGTGAGCCTAAAATTCCATAGAATCTTTGGTGTGATAGGTGCTCTTTCAGAGGTAGGGTAGCCTCCCCCAAGTTCCTTGGCTTAATTGTCCCCCTGTGGAGCCCTTGCTGGTGGCAACCAAACTGAAATTGCCACAGTTGCCTTGGCAGCGGTGGGCAGGGAAAGTGAAGAAGTGGAGAAGGCTCTGAATGAGTAAGGGAGAGTTAGTGCCCTGGTTCTCTTTGTATCCAGAAGTTTCTCCCTGAGGTTAGCAGGCCCCAGGCTAAGCAAGTTACCCTGAACTCTCTCCTTGCCCACATTTGGTGCTTTCCATCACTTCCTTGCTGGGTGCTAGCATTCTCCCTTAGATGATCAAGTCCAAATGTGAGAATCTGCTTACTATTCTGGTGCCTCTCTCTGGAGGAGGAACATGCTACCCACATTTCGTCAACCATCTTGATCCTTCTCCTTTTACTTATGATATTGGCTAAAAACAAAGCAAAACTGAGGAAACTAATAATGTATTTTGATCACAGGGGTGGAGGCAGGCTGTAAATCTCAGGCATTTCCTGGTATAATTTATTGTTTTCATGGTATACATAAGCACAAACTCTCTTGGGGACTCTAAAGCAATATGTATCCCAACTCCATAATGATTGACCCAAAAGTCCACTTCTGGGAATTTATTTGACGGATAAGATTGCATTGGTATGAGATGATTCATGTAAAGCATCATTTCTTACAGTACTAATTATGGTTACGCAGGTTAGAAAGTAGACAGATGTTTATTGATGGGGAACTTCCATCCAAGGAAAGATGACACAGTTGTGAAAGGAAAATGATCATTCTGTACCACTGGTTCTCAACCTTCCTAATGCCGCAACCCTTTAATACAGTTCCTCATGTTGTGGTGACCCCCAAGCATAAAATTATTTTTGTGGTACCTCATAACTGTAATTTTGACACTGTTATGAATCATAATGTAAATATCTGATATGCAGGATGTAATTAGGCAACCCCTGTGAAAGGGTCATTTGACCGCCAAAGGGGTTGTGACTCACAGGTTGAGAACCACTGTCTATACCAACATGGAAAGATGTCCCAGATATCCTCTACCCAGAGAGGAAGAATTCACAACAGTGTGTGTAGAATACTATCTTTAGGCTTGGCGCTCGTAGTACAGTGGTTTCGGCGCCAGCCACGTGCACTGAGGCTGGCGGGTTTGAACCCAGCCTGGGCTAGCTAAACAACAATGACAACTGCGACAAAAAAATAGCCAGGCATTGTGGCGCGTACCTATAGTCCCAGCTACTTGGGAGGCTGAGGTAAGAGAATCGCTTAAGCCCAGGAGTTTGAAGTTGCTGTGAACTGTCTTGCTACTATACTCTAAAGAGGGCAACATAGTGAGACTCTGTCGCAAAAAGAAAAAAAAGAATATTATCTTTAGTGTAAATTAGAGGCAAACACTCATTTTATGTCAGGCACTTATAAGCATTAATTCAATCCTTCTAACCTCTGGAAGTAGGTACTATCATTACTCCGATTTATAGATTAGAACATTAGAAGCAGAGAGGTTAAATAATTAGTCTAGGGTCATACTGCTTGCTGGTCAGGTGGAGGAAGAGCCAGCATTTAAATCCAGGCTCTATGGCACCAAAATTTATGTTCTTCACTATCGTATTAAGTGACTAATGAGAAGCTAATAAATGGAGGTAGTGATGTAAGACTGGGTGGAAGAGAGATTATATGTATTTTTTGAATCATATAAATGTATTATCTATTGACAAATTACATTAGAAAAAATGTGCATGACTGTGCTTAAGTCACTTACTTTCCACGGCAGAGGTAGACATCTCAAGAGAAATAACAGTAGCAGGTTGTAATAAGGGCTTACCAAATCTTATCCAAAGATTTCTGTTGAAAGATTTTTAACATCATGAAACAAATTCCATACCTGTTGTGAACAGCTAAAACTCCTGGTGCTTTGGGTCAGGGAGGCAGAGTGCTCTGGACTCTTCATCCACAGACTGTCCTTTTCAGACCCCTTCTTCAAGAGCGCTCAGCCCTGGATCACTGCCCTGGCCTGGATCCTGTCTGTCTCGCTGCTACTTCTATCAGGGGCAGCTTACTTCCTGTGGCGACAACAACAGGAAAAAAAGACTCTGTTCAAGGAAAAAAAGAGAGAACAGGAAATTAGAGAATCAGCACAGAGCACAATGGAGCAGGAACAAAGCACAATAGGTATCTGACTCTGGGAGGGATCAAAGTCCCTAGCTTACATGCCTGAGCCCCAAAGCCTCATCCCCAGCCCTGCCCTGGTACTGCTTGGTTTTGAAAGTTTATTGTCCAGAGAATCCCTTTTCCCATAACATTTTTTTTTCTGCTTATTTTCCAGAAAAGCTGGAGTATGAACTCAGTAAGTTTCCATTTCCCCAGACACTCACGCATGTCTTCCAACCTCTGCTGCAAGCACCTTGATGACTCTTCCTTGTTGATTCCATTTCAGAATGGAGAAAAATCCAGTACATAGCTTGTAAGTAGCTCTGACATTTTTTCTGAATTCAAATCTACGACCTTTTACACTTGGATATTTTCCAGTCCTTAACTCTTTGCCCAGGATCAGAAAATGGTCCTACATCCCTCTGATCATGAAAAGAAAATCAGTGTGGTATTCCAAGTCATAGCAGAAAAAAAAATGGAAAATAAGTGTGGTTTATTGGAGTGATACCCAGGAGGAGTCAGCCTCTCTCTCAGAAAAGAGACCTTCAATCACTGTTCACTGGAGGCCACACTGTCTTTAGCCCTATAAGGGACAGCAGAATACACAAGAGTTACCTTCAAAAGGAAGGGGTAAGATGAGAGTGAGGTGCCTTCTCTATACTAGGAACATCACTAGTTTCTTCACATCATCTATAAGTTGCTGAGAAGAAGGAAGATAATAAGGAACAAGAAAGTCAGAAGTGAGAGAGAAAGAAAAACATCTCTCATAAACAGGATAGCTCCAGTAGTTCAGTTGGTATAGAGTAATTGTAACTGCTTACAAAAATTACTCCCTGAATTTTTTAATTAAGCTTCCCAGATTCTATTCAGAAGATAGAAAATGAAACATGTTACTACAGATGAAACTTATACACATATACATATAGAGAGAGAGAGACATGCTAACACATACAAACCTATTCAAAATAGAAGTCATGGCAGGAAGGTACCTACACAGTATCTGTGGTGTCATTAGCATCAGGGGATAGTCTGAGAATTGATATGAAGGAGGAAAGCAGAGGAAAAAATTGAACCTACAGAGGGAGAAGGTAGAAAAGGTGAGAGGATCAAAAGAAAGATTAGGTGGGTAGAAAAAGAAGGCAAAATGGACATCTCAGACATGGCAGAGTTCAAGTCACATCTCTGTTTTTCATTGTAGGTGGGGAAAAGTCTCCATACTATGATGGTAAGTGGCACTGATCGTCTCTGAGTTTTCAGAGTTTACCAAGGACATTCACCCTGAGCATTTCACTCCTTTGTTTACTATTACCCATTGACATTTTTTTTTTTTTGAGACAGAGCCTCAAGCTGTCACCCTGGATAGAGTGCTGTGGCATCCCAGCTCACAGCAACCTCCAATTCCTAGGCTCAAGCGAGTCTCCTGCCTCTGCCTCCCAAATAGCTGGGACTACAGGCACCTGCCACAACGCCCGGCCATTTTTTTTTGGTTGCAGCCGTCTTTGTTATTTGGCGGGCCCGGGGCTGGATTCAAACCCGCCAGCTCAAGTGTACGTGGCTGGCGCCTTAGCCTGCTGAGCCACAGGCGCCGAGCCCAATTCACTTTTTTTTTCTCTTTTTTTCACTTTATCACCCTCAGTAGAATGCTGTGGTGTCACAGCTCACAGCAACCTCCAACTCCTGGGCTTAGGCTATTCTCTTGCCTTAGCCTCCCAAGTAGCTGGGACCACAGACGCCCATCACAATGCCCAGCTATTTTTTTGTTGCAGTTTGGCTGGGTTTGAACCCGCCACCCTTAGTCTATGGGGCTGGCACCCTACCCACTGAGCCAGAGGCGCCACACCGTTCAATTCACTTTTAAGAGATAAAATTCAGGGCTGGGTGCAGTGGCTCATACTTATAATCCCAACACTTGGGAGGCTGAGGCAGGTGAATTGCCTGGGCTCATGGGCTCAAGACCAGCCTGAGCCAGAGCGAGACCTTGTCTCTAAAAATAGCTGAGCATTGTGGCGGGCGCCTGTAGTCCCAGCTACTCGGGAGGCTGAGGCAAGAAGATCTCTTGAGCCCGAGAGTTTGAGATTGCTGTGAGCTATGATTTCATCGCACTCTGCTGAGGGCGAGAAACTGAGAGTCTGTCTCAAAAAAAAAAAAAAAAAAAAAAAAAGAGATAAAATTCAGTGGGTTTTATTATATTCACAGAGTTGTAAAACCATCACTCTTTCTAGTTCCAGAACATTTTCATCATCCCCCAGAGAAATCCTGTCCCCATTACCAATCACTCCCCACACCTCCTCCTCCAGATGCTGACAACCATTAATTTACCTTATGTCAGTGTAGACTTGCGTATTCTGGATATTTTATATAATGGAATCATCACTGTGGCCTTTTGTGTCTGGCTTCCTTCACTCAACATCATGTTTCAAGGTTCATCCATGTTGTGGCAGGTGTCAGTGCTTCATGCCTTTTTAGGACTAAATAATACTCTATTACATGGATGTACTATATTTTGATTATTCATTAGTTCATAGACATTGGGTTGTTTCCACTTTTTGGCTATTGTGAATAATGCTGCTAGGAACATTCATGTAAAAGTTTTTGCATGGATGTATGCTTTCAATTTTGTATATGCAAATTTACGTATACATATACATTTATCTAAGAAGGGAATTCCTAGATCACATGGTAACTCCAGAGTCACCTTTGTATTTTCCTGGCCACAGGCCTGAAATCAGCAATTTTTCCAAAGTCCTTAGTTCTGTAAGTAAAGAATATTATTTAAAAGCCAGGATCTGGCATACAGTGACTTTCACCTATAATCCCACCACTTTGGTAGTCAGAGATGAGAGGATCACTTGAGGCCAGGAATTTGAGACCAGGCTTGGCAACATATTGAAACACTTATCTCTAAAAAAACAATGAAAAAAGTTAGCTGGGCATGGTAGTGGAAACAACTGTATCCCCTGCTACTTAGGAGGCTGAGGTGGGAGGATCACTTGAACCCAGGAGTTCAAGGTTTCAGGGAGCTGTGATCACACCACTCCACTCCAGCCTGAGTGACAAAGCAAGACCCTGTCTCAAAAAAAAAAAAGTAGCCCAGTGTGTTGGCTGATGCCTATAATCCTAGTACTCTGGGAGTCTGGAGGCAGGAGCATGGCTTGAGTTCAGGAGTTCAAGACCAGCCTAAGCAAGGGTGAGACCCCATCTCTGCAAAAAAAAAAAAAAAGGCAGGTGTTTGGGTGCCTTGTCTAAGCTACTCAGGAGGCTAAGGCAGGAGGATCCCTTGAACCCAGGAGTTTGAGGTTGCTGTGAACTGGGCCAATGCCATGGCAGTCTAGCCTAGGCAACAGAGGGAGACTCAGTCTCAAAAAATAAATAAATAAATAAATAAATAAATAAGGCAGCGCCTGTGGCTCAAAGGGGTAAGGTGCTGGCCCCATATGCCAGCGGTGGCACGTTCAAACCCAGCCCCAGCCAAAAACTGCAAAGAGAAAAGATTCCACATGTGTGGGAAATGCCTGTTTCAAACTGAAAATTTCAAATTTTCAGTTTGAAATTCCTGAAAATTGCACATGTGTGTGGAGGGGAGGGGAGGGGACCGGGGAACAGGGTATGCTCACTACTTCTGGGGTTCAGTGGACAAAGCTACAGAATCAATGTGTATATGCACACACACCCCTTGCCCATTTCTGTATCAAAATTCTGGAATCTGTGCCAGTGTCTCCAATTGCAGTCTAACACCGCAGGGTTTATTCTAGTGTTTTCTATTTTGGGAGTTGTGGGTCCTTCCTCTGACAGGGTAAAATCTGGCTGCTATCATCCCTCAGGCAATGATTAGTTCTTGGCTCATTCCTAGAGTGTACAAATTTGGGGATTGCTAACCCATGTTTCTCTGAAAGGAAAGAATTCAATATTTGCTTATAATCTTTTTGTCTTTAGGCTTCAGGCAAAGAGTTCAAACACTGTGTTCAAAAACTACTCCTGCCTGACTTGGCACTCATAGCACAGTGGTTACAGTACTGGCCACATACACCGAAGTTGGTGGGTTCGAACCCAACTTGGGCCTGCTAAACAACAATGCTGACAATAACAAAAAATAGCCAGGTGTTGTGGCAGAAGCCTGTAATCCCAGCTACTTGGAAGGCTGAGGCAAGAGAATCGCTTAAACCCAAGAGTTTGAGGTTGCTGTGAGTTGTGATGCCATAGCACTCTACCGAGGGTGATAGAATGAGACTCTGTCTCAAAAACAAATAAACAAACAAACAAAAACTACTCCTGCCTGTAATCCTAATACTCTAGGAGTCTGAGGTGGACATATCACTGAGGCAGGGGGATTGCCTGAATCTAGGAATTTGAGGTTGCTGTGAGCTATGGTGACACTACAGTACTCTACCCTGGGTAATAGAGCAAGTGACCCTATCTCAAAAAAAGGAAAAAACTAAAAGGTTAGTTTTACAAGGAGTGACTTAAAAACATTTTGGAAGCTGGGCACACTGATTCATGTCTGTAATCCCAGTGACTCAGGAGGCTGAGGTGAGAGGATTGCTTGAGACTAGGAATTAGAGGTCAGCCAGGGCATCACAGCAAGACCCTGTCTTTACAAAAATAAAGAAATTAGTCAGGTGAGGTGGTGCATGCCTAATAGTCCCAGCTACTTGGGAAACTGAGGCAGGAGGATCACTTGAATCCAGGATTTTGAGGTTGCTATGAGCTGGGCTCAGGCCACGGCATTCTACCCTGGGAGATAGAGCTAGACTCTGACTCAAAATATATATATATATATTATGGTAGTTATGTTTTTCATATATTTTAGGGGAAAAATATCAATAGGAAGTCTTGTAATTTCATGGACATTGTTACTTGGAGTGAGGCTAAATTTATGTAAAGGAAGGAAATATTAAGTGAGTTAGAGAAGAATATTAAGTAAATGTTAGCACTGTTGGGAAAATGGAGCTGAACATGTTGGGGTGTCCAGTCTTGAGGTTGGAGGAAGTTGTTTCCTGCCTCCAACATCATGATTTTCTTTCAAACTTATTTGTTTTATTTTATCTTTTCTTTCCTTTTTTTAATTTGAGTTAGAGTCTTCCTCTGTCACCCTGGGTAGAGTCCCTTGACATCATCACAGCTCACAGCTATCTCAAATTCCTGGGCTCAAGTGATGCTTTTGCCTCAGCCTCCCAAGTAGCTGAAACTACAGGCACCTGCCACAATGCCTGATTAGTTTTTTCTCTATTTTTAGTAGAAATAGTATCTCACCCTTGCTCAACCTGGTCTTGAATTCCTAAGCTGAAGACATCCGCTGGTCTTGGCCTCCCAGAATGCTAGGATTACAGGTGTGAGCCACTGCACCCAACCAAAAGTCACGTTTTTTAAAAATGAAAAGTTTCTGCGTCCTCATTTCCCACACATGTGGAGCACCCTAACAAAGGAGCAGGGTTAACCATTTAGGAGAACTGAGGAGAGCCCTGCATTTGCAGGGGTTTGGTGCTTTCATACATTGGGGCCCTTCCTCCTGGCCAGGCTGTACTGAGTTTGAAATTCCTGAAAATTGCATGTGTGTGTGGAGGGGAGGGGACCGAGGGCATTGAAGTGTTTCCTCTCCAGATTTTAGATTTCCCAATGGGATTGGGAGAAAAGACAAGGAAAGGAATTCAAGAAGGTTTTATTTTTTATTTTATTTTATTATTATTATTTTTTTGACACCAAAAAAGCTCTCAAGCTGTCACCCTGGGTAGAGTGCCATGGCTTCACAGCTCACAGCAACCTCGAACTCTTGGGCTTAAGTGATTCTCTTGCCTCAGCCTCCCAAGTAGCTGGGACTACAGGCGCCGCCACAAATCCCGGCTATTTTTTGTTGTTGCAGTTGTCATTGTTGTTTTAGTTGGCTTGGGCCGGGTTTGAACCCGCCTGCCTGGGTGTATGTGGCTGGCGCCCTACCCACTGCGCTACAGGTGCCACCCTTAAGAAGGTATTAGAACAGTGATTTTCATCCAGTGCGCTGAAGCACACTGGTGTGCCATGAGAGGATTTTAGTTGTACTGGGAAAATTTTTAAAGATCATTAAGTAAATTATTTTCAAAAGAAATTCAAAGCACAGTAAGTGTTTTGTTACTCTTTTTTGAGCATCATAATTTTATAGGTTCAAGGGTGCCATGAGATTAAAAAAAGATTAGAAAAACATGTTCTAGAGAATTTAAAAATGGAATCTGGATAGTTCCTAGTTTTCAACAAAGAAATGGAGTTGGCAGAGTCAAACTCTGAATCTGCAAAGGGTAGAATCTGTGGGGTAGGGAATGGTGTGGAACCCCAGGGAATAGCGTGAGGTGCCAGGAACAGCCTGGAGAGTGGGGAATAGGATACTCAGGTACCAGATCCGGGAAGCTGGAGCCCAGGGACAGCCGTTCCTCCTTCTGTTAACAGATTCTTGAGGTCCTCTGATGTTGGAGAGAGATCAGATGCCATTAGTGTTTGTTTTCAGAGAGCCATCCAAAGATAAAGTGACTGGGCACAGTGGCTCACACCTGTAATCCAACATTTGGGAGGCTAAGACAGGAGGATTGCTTGAGGTCAGGAGTTTTAGACTAGCCTGGGCAACCAAGTGAGGTTCTGCCTCTACAGAAAATTTAAAAACTTAGCTGGTGTGGTAATTTGTAGCTATATTCTTGGCTATTCAGGAGACTGAGGCAGGATTGCTTGAACCCTGGAGTTGGAGGCTTTGGTGAGCAACACTGACAATATTGCACTCTGGCCCAGGTGACAGAGTGAGACGCTATCTCAAAAAAAAAAAAAAAAAAAGTAAAAACAAAGATAAAATGATTCATAATAGATCATAGCTTCCTGCTCTTTTTCTTTTTCTTTTTTTTTTTTTGAGACAGAGCCTCAAGCTATCACCTGGATAGAGTGCTGTGGCATCACAGCTCACAGCAACCTCCACCTGGGCTCAAGCGAGTCTCCTGCCTCTGCCTCCCAAGTAGCTGGGACTACAGGCCCTCGCCACAATACCCGGCCATTTTGGGGGGGGGGGGTTTGCAGTGGGCATTGTTGTTTTGGATGGTCCAGGCGGGATTCAAACCCACAAGCTCAGGTATACGTGGCTGGCGCCTTAGCCTCTTGAGTCACAGGCACCGAGCCTCAGTACATTTTTTTTTTTTTTTTTGAGATGATGTTGTTCTGTTGGCCAGGTTAGAGTGCTGTGGCATCAGCCTACAGCTCATAGCGACCTCAAACTCCTGGGGTTCAAGTGATTCTCCTGCCTCAGCCTCCTCGTAGTTGGTACTGCAAGTGGCACCAGTATGCCTGGCT
>CAUYON010055754.1:0-30315 GCA_963573935.1 Arctocebus calabarensis
CTGTAGTCCCAGCTACTTGGGAGGCAGAGGCAAGAGACTCGCTTGAGCCCAGGAATTGGAGGTTGCTGTGAGCTGTGGATGCCATAGCACTCTATCCAGGGTGACAGCTTGAGGCTCTGTCTCAAAAAAAAAAAAAAAAGATTGTCTTAGGGGATCGGCGCCCATAGCTTAGTGGTTAGGGCACCGGCCACATACACCAGGGCTGGTGGGTTCAAACTGCCTGGCCTGGGCCTGCCAAACAATGACAACTACAAAAACAAAATTAGTTTTGTTAAGTAAAATTAGGCAATTAGGTAAATAGCCGGGCATTGTGTCGTGTGCATATAGTTCTAGCTACTTGCCTAGGCTGAGGCAAGAGAATCGCTTAAGTCCAAGAGTTTGAGGTTACTGTGAGCTATGACACCACGGTACTCTACCGAGGGCGACATAGACCCTGTCTCAGAAGAAAAAAGAAAAGATTGTCTTAGGTCTGCACTACCATCTTCAGTAGTGCAGAGTGGCTACCACTGCTCTGGGTATCACTCTTCAAATGACTGTCCACAGCCAAAGCAGGAAGGAAAGAGGATAGCAGCAAAGGAGCTTTCTCCTTATTCTGCTCTCACCAGGGAGGAAGATTCTTCAGAAGCCCCAGCTGACTTGCCCCTGTGTCTTGTATAGCAGGGCAGTGCACTGCCCTTGGACAAGGCCCTGGCAAAGGGGGATGAGTAGACCAGTTGCTTATGAGATAGGGCTTTGTTGGTAGAGAAGAAGCTGGGCTGGCAGTTAGGTAAATGATCCATATTGCTGCCATCATGTTCAGAAAATACTGTATTGTAGTAAAACAATAAGGTATCAAAGTAGAATTCTTTTTAAATATTTACCTTATGTTCTACCAAAGAAGCCATTTTAACATTTTAATGTATATTCTTTCCACCTGTAAAATTTTGTCATTTACAATGATATAAATTATGTGGTTTTGTCATATGGTCTCTTTCACTCAAAAATATATACAGTTCTTTTTTAATGTGGCCTGGAGTGGTCTTGAACTCCTGGCCTCAAGGGATTTCCCTGCCTGGGCTTCCCAAAGCCTAGGGTGATAGAAATAAACCACTGAGCCCAGCTCCAGTTATTCCATGTTAAGGGCATCTGGTGGTTCAGATACTTCTGAACTAGCTGAAAGAATTCAAGATAGTGGGGTTTTTTTGGTTTTCTTTGAGACAGAGGCTCACTTTGTCACCCTGGGTAGAGTGCCGTACTGTCATAGCTTACAGCAACCTCAAACTCTTGGGCTGAAGTGATTCTCTTGCCTCAGCCTCCTGAGTAGCTGGGACTACAGGCAGTTGCCTCAACACCTGGCTATTTTTTTTTTTTTTTTTTTTTTGAGATGAGGTCTCTCTCTTTCTCTCTGGCTCAGGCTGTGAGCTCAGGCGACCCACCCACCTCAGCCTCCCAGAGTGCTTAAGCCACCGCGCCCAGCCCACTTTATTTTTTTGATGCATACATACCTGTGATAAAGTTCGATTTATAAAGTAGGCACAGTAAGAGACTAACAACAATAAAGAATTAGAACAGGCTCAGCGCCTGTGGCTCAATGGGCTAAGGCACCAGCCACGTACACCTGAGCTGTCGGGTTCAAATCTAGCCCGGGCCCACCAAACAACAATGACGGCTGCAACCAAAAAAATGGCTGGGCGTTGTGGGGGGCACCTGTGGTCCCAGCTACTTGGGAGGCGGAGGCAAGAGACTCGCTTGAGCCCAGGAATTGGAGATTGCTGTGAGCTGTGATGTTACTGTACTCTATCCAAGGTGACAGCTTGAGGCTTTGTTAAAAAAAAATTCAATTAAAAAAAAAAGAATTAGAACAACTACAATATACTGTAATAAAAGTTATGTGAATGTGGTTTCTCTGTCTCTCAGTATCTCCTTGCACTATACTCACTCTTCTTAAGATGATGTAAGATGGTAAAATGCTTGTGTGGCAAGGTGAAGCAGGTGAACCACATAGGCATTGTGAGTTTATAAAGACTTGTTGGAGGGGGTGGTGCCTGAGGCTCAACGGAGTAAGGCACCGGCTCCATATGCTGGAGGTGATGGATTCAAACCTAGCCCTGCCAAAAAAAAAAAAAAAAAGATTTGTTGGAGGGCAGCGCCTGTGGCTCAATGAGTAGGGCGCCAGCCTCATATACTGAAGGCAGCGGGTTCAAAGCCGGCCCCAGCCAAACTGCAACAAAAAAATAGCCGGGCATTGTGGCAGGCGCCTGTAGTCCCAGCAACTCGGGATGCTGAGGCAAGAGAATTGCCTAAGCCCAGGAGTTGGAGTTTGCTGTGAGCTGTGTGATGCCACGGCACTCTACCAAGGGCGATAAAGTCAGACTTTGTCTCTACCAAAAAAAAAAAATAATAATAATAATAATAATTAGCAAGCAAATTAGGCAAATAGCTGGCCTAATTGCATTTTTCACTGGAGTAACTTTCTGCTCTGTCATCCCCCATCCTTTCTCCATTTATTTATTTATTTGAGAGATAAAGTCTCACTCTGTTGCCCAGGTTGGAACCTCAAACTCCTGGGCTCAAGCAATCCTCCCACTTAGCCTCCTGAGCAGCTGGGCCTATAGACACGCACTGCCACACTGTTGTTTTATTTTTTATTTATTTATTTATTTTTTGGTACAGACAGTCTCACCTTATCGCCCTCTGTAGAGTGCTGTGGCATCACACAGCTGAAGGCAACCTCCAACTCCTGGGCTTAGGCGATTCTCTTGCCTCAGCCTCCCAAGTAGCTGGGACTACAGGTGCCCGCCACAATGCCCAGCTATTTTTTGTTTTGTTTTGCAGTTCAGCTGAGGCCGGGTTTGAACCCGCCACCTTCAGTATATGGGGCCAGCGCCCTACTCGCTGAGCCACAGGCGCCGCCCTTGTTTTATTTTTCTAAGCTGTGATAATGGTGCTATGGGTTTTTTTTTTGTTTTTTTGTGAGGCAGAGTCTCACTATGTCACATTCTGGCATCACAACTCACAGCAACTCAAACTCTTGGGCTTAAGTGATTCTCTTGCCTCAGCCCCCTAAGTAGCTGGGACTACAGGTGCCTGCCACAATGCCTGGCTTAAGGCTATTGTCTTTATTTATTTATTTATTTATTTTAGAGACAGAGTTTCACTTTGTCACCCTCGGTAGAGTGCTGTGGCGTCACAGCTCACAGCAACCTCCCGCTCTTGGGCTTAGGTGCCTCCGCCTTCCGAGTAGCGGGGACTACAGACACCTGCCACAACACCCAGCTATTTTTTTTGTTGTTGCAGTTTGGCTGGGGCCAGGTTTGAACCTGCCACCCTCTGTATATGGGGCCGGTGCCCTACTCACTGAGCCACCGGCGCCGTCCGGTGCTATGGTTTTATTTTTCAAAATAATCTAAAGAAACCAGCTTGGCGACTGTGGCTCAGTGGTTAGGGTGCCAGCCACATACACCAGGGCTGGTGGGTTTGAACCCAGCCCAGGCCTGCTAAACAACAATGACAACAACACCAACAACAATTACAAAATAGCTGGGCATCTGTAGCCCCAGCTACTTGGGAGGCTGAGGCAACAGAATCACTGACGCCCAAGAGTTTGAGGTTGCTGTGAGCTGTGACGCCACAGCACTCCACTGAGGGCGACATAGTGAGACTCTTGTCTAAAAGAAAATCATCATCATCATCATCAAAGAAACCTATCCAGACTCTAACCTCTTCCCCTCCACTTCCAACACTATCACTTTTGGCCAAACTTGCATCCTCCCTTGTCAGATTTTCACATTTGCCTCATAAATGATCTGTCAGCTTCTATACCATCCCCCTGCTCTCACCCCCAGCCAGTCTGTTCAATCTAGAAGATGGCATAGGACTCTCTGGAGCCTCCGAGGCCTGTGTCCCACTCTCCTTCTGGCCCCCCAGCCCACTCCAGCAGCACAGGGCTTGGTGCTTCCAACACATGGCACACCCTCTACACACACACCTGGAGAGATTGACCAACACCTCCTGGTTGCGTGACCTCTTGTAGTATGTTTCCCCCTGCGAGAACTCCCTTTCCCCAGATATCTGCATGTCTGGTTTCCTGTGTTCCTTCAGGTCTCTGAGACTCACTGTTACCACCTCCTATGAAAACTAGTAAGCTCCCATAATTGTGTAAATTGTGATTACCTATTTCCTTATTGTGCCTAATATTCCCCCTAGAACACAAGCTATAGAGGTGGTTTTCTTCTTGATTGTATCCCCCCCGACTTAAAGTAGTTCCTTGCCTGTAATAGGCACCAAAAAAAAAAAATGTTGGTTGGGCAAATGAAGGTGTGACTATCGTTGCGTGAAGGTTGTATGTGTGTGCTCAAGAAGCCATAACCACATTTCTGAGCAAATGCAAGAAAGAAAACTGATAGGGCTGGGAAGTCTCCTAGCTTCCTCCCATGGGAAGAATGTCCCTCACTCTTCTAAGGAAGAAGAAAGGGTCTGACTTTGTGGGTAGGGCTTTGAGCCTAGTCAATGAACTATTTTTGTGGCTTCCCTGCTGAGAGTTCAATTAGCACTGGTGTTTTGCATGAATGTTCCATGAATGCTCATGAATGCTGAAAGGGATTACACTCATTGTCAGTTGCTGCATAGAGAAAAGAACTAGTATCTTTGGGACTCCACGGTCCTAATGACACATCTGAGCTAAAAGTCTCTGATCATTTTTCTGATTACAGCATGTGGCAAGGGGAGGCTTGGGAGTTCTGACTTTGTTGCCTCCCTGATGTGACTAAGAACTCTCCACTCCTACCCCCCGTTTGAAAAGCAGCTCTTAACAGCACAACTGAACACCTGACAAAGCATGTCACAACACGCTCCCATAAAGGCCTTGGGACTAATATTCCCATTTGGGGGGTCAGTTAACTTGAACTCAGCAGCTAACAATGTCAAAAGGACCAAACAAGCCCTCTCCTTTTTTTTGCAGTTTTTTTTTTTTTTTTGGCCAGGGTGGGTTTGAACCCACCACCCCCGGCATATGGGGCCCGAGCCCTACTTCTTTGGCCACAGGCGCCGCCCAGCAAGCCTCTTTTGTAAGATGAAAATGGTACGTTCAGGTACCCAGCAGCCTGATCCCAAGTGGCATTTTGGCAGTGTATGAAAAAAATGGCAGCTCTTCTTTTGGAGGAAATTTTATCCTTTGTTCCACAGCCTGAAGCAAAGCCATTAGCTCAGTGGGGCTCTCAACTCACAGAGGTTCCCCTAAATGCCTGCACCTGGTTCACTGATGCTTTGTTGTCCAGTAGTGGCATCATCTGTTTGGAGTTGAAAATGCTTGTGGTCGCTCCACACAGTGGACAGAGCTCAAAGCTATTCCTGTGACTCTGGCCAATACTCCCTCATGAGACTTTTCCTGTTTTTACCGACTCTTACGCTGTTGGTAGTGGCCTAGCTGTTTGATCTGCCACTTGGAAAACTACAGGTTGGCAGATCAAAGATGTCTCTTTTCGGGACCACAAA
This sequence comes from Arctocebus calabarensis, assembly GCA_963573935.1. Lineage (NCBI taxonomy): Eukaryota > Metazoa > Chordata > Mammalia > Primates > Lorisidae > Arctocebus > Arctocebus calabarensis. Next base: position 5,473 of record CAUYON010055754.1, read on the forward strand.
CTGTAGAAACAAATCACAACTGCTGATTGATTCCCATGGTGAGAGTCCATTCTCTGGCAAGACCAACTGGAATCAAGGAGGGGATTGAGACTGCACTGCCCAGACTGGTCACCTTTGGACTGGGCACCACCACCACAGATGGGATACCGAGTAGGGGACGCACAAGCTGCTACTGCATGCCACCTTGTGACTCTGAACAGAAGTTGAACCTTTGTCTCTCAGTGAGGGAGGCTACATTGTATAGGGCAAGGCAATTGAGTCTGTGGAACACTTACCCCCTCTTGGGACTGTAGGCGCACTGATGTTGACACTTACCCAGGTAACAATGTTGCTGTCCTAGTCCAATCAGCTGATTCTCAGGCCCTATTGTGGCCTTAGAAACTAATCTTTGTTGTGGGTAGGTTACTATGAAAATTGTTTTTTTTTCTTTCTTTTTGAGACAGTCTCACTTTGTTGCCCTTGGTAGAGTGCGGTGCCATCATAGCTCACAGCAACTTCAGACTCTCGGGCTTATGATCCTCTTGCCTCAGCCTCCCAAGTAGTTTTGACTACCAGCACCTGCCACAACGCCCAGGTATATTTTAGAGACAGGGTCTCACTCTTGCTCAGGCTGGTCTCGAACTCCTGAGCTCAAGCAGGCCATCCACCTTGGCTTCCTAGAGTGCTAGGATTACAGGCATGAGCTACTGCACCCAGCCCTACTTAGGAAAGTTTTGAGACAGACTATGTTATGGTCCATTATTTCACTTTCAAGAGAAACCCAGTCAACAGGTCCTTTCTAGCTCACCTGTGCAAGCTTCAACTTGCTTAACTTATCAGTGTTGCTAGGACACCTTCATTTCCATCCATGTCGATTTTACATTTCTTGATTTTTTTTTTTTGAGACAGAGTTTCAAGCTGTCACCTGGGTAGAGTACTGTGGCATCATACCTCACAGCAACCCCAAACTCCTGGGCTTAAGCCATTCTCTTGTCTCAGCCTCCCAAGTAACTAGGACTACAGGTGCCCGCCACAACGCCCGGCTGTTTTTTGTTGCAGTTGTTGTTTGGCAGGCCCCGGGCTGAATTCAAACCCGCCAGCCTCAGTGTATGTGGCTGGCACCCTAGCAACTGAGCTACAGGCATCGAGCAATGTTTCTTGATTTTTGAATATGTCAAAGCTTTCATAATGAACCATGTATTTTTAGTTCTCTGGACATTTATGGTCTAGCAACCTCTTATTATAATGGGCTCAAGGTAGTCAGTGGACCTTTCAGGCTATCCACCATCCATAGGCAGGTTGGATATGTTGAGTGTTGAGTGGCCTCCTACTGTTGAGTGTTGGGGTGGCCTCCTCAAAAATCAACTCAAACCATTCCTGACTAAATTAATTGCCTTTTCCTGGTCTATAGACATTAGTAAGACAGTTTAGTTACTTATTATGATTCTCAGAAAGAATACATTCCCTCTTGGCCACTCCCTGGATGCCTAATCTTGAACCTTCCAACCAGCTGAACTGTGAACTAAATAACCTCTTTTCCTTACCCAGCCTTAGGTATTCCTTTATAGTAACACTAAATGGATTAAGGCATGTCTGTTTATATCTTTTTTTTTTTTTATTTTTTTGAGACAGAGCCTCAAGCTGTCACCCCGGATAGAGCGCTGTGGCATCACAGCTCACCTCCAATTCCTGGGCTCAAGCGATTCTCCTGCCTCTGCCTCCCAAGTAGCTGGGACCACAGGTGCCCGCCACAACTCCCGGCCATTTTTTTGGTTGCAGCCGTCATTGCCGTTTGGCGGGCCAGGGCTGGATTCGAACCCGCCAGCTCAGGTATACGTGGCTGGCGCCTCAGCCCGTTGAGGCACAGGCGCCGAGCCTGTTTATATCTTTTAACCACTTATTGACTAGACTGTCCACTTATTATTAAACCTAATGTGTTTTTGTGATTTCTTTTTTTCTTGTGAATTCTTATTTATTTATTTATTTTGAGACAGAGTGTCACTATGTTGCCCTGGGTAGAGTGCTATGGTGTCATAGAGTGTTGTGGCATCATACCTCACAGCAACCCCAAACTCCTGGGCTTAAGCGATTCTCTTGCCTCAGCCTCCCAAGTAGCTGGGATTATAGATGCCCACCACAATGCCCTGCTTTTTTTGTTGCAGTTGTCATTGTTGTTTAGCTGGCGTGGGCTAGGTTCGAACCTGCCTGCCTCAGTGTAGATGGCTGGTGCCCTAACCACTGAGCTACAGGAGCTGAGCCTGAATTTATATTTATTAACATTTTTTATGTGGGAGCTCTGAAGGCCTGGTACATTTCCTGGAAGGATTTATATTTACCTCTGCCAGAAATCCAGAGGTACTACAAATATAGGTCTACTTCAAATAAAATCCTTTCTAGTAATGGAATATTCTGCTCTTAATCTTGCTGTGGGTATGGTGATCTTATTTTCTGAATAACGACAACATCAAATAAAGATACATGGTCAAAATGGAAGCAATTATGAGGACAAAAGACCAGAGTCATGACTGCCTAGGAAAATCCAGATTGTAGCCTTGGCGCCCATATCACAGTGGTTAGGGCGCTGGCTACATACACCGAGGTAGGTGGGTTCAAACCTGCCCCGGGCCTACTGAACAACAATGACAACCGCAACACAAAAAATAACCAAGTGTTGTGGCAGATGCCTGTAGTCCCAGCTACTTGGGAGGCTGAGGCAAGAGAATCACTTAAGCCCAGGAGTTGGAGGTTCCTGTGAGCTGTAACACTACAGCACTTTACCAAGGGTGACATAGTGAGACTCTGTCTCAAAAAAAAAAAAAAAAAGGCTCAGCACCTGTAGCATAGTGGTTACAGTGCCAGCCACATTCACCGAGGCTGGCGGTTCAAGGCTGGCCCAGGCCAGCTAACCAATAATGACAACTGCAACAACAAAAAATAGCCAAGGGGTGGCGCCTGTGGCTCAAAGGAGTAGGGCACCTGCCCCATATGCTGGAGGTGGTGGGTTCAAACCCAGAGCCGGCTAAAAACCACATTAAAAAAAAAAAAAAAGCTGACATTGTGGCAGGTTCCTGTAGTCCCAGCTACTTGGAAGGCTGAGGCAAAAGAATTGCTTAAGCCCAAGGTTTTGAGCTGTGACACCCTGGCACTCTACCCAAGGCAACATAGTGAGACTCTGTCTTAAAAAAAAAGGGTGACACCTGTGGCTCAAAGGAGTAGGGCACTGGCCCCATATGCTGGAGATGGTGGGTTCAAACCTAGTCCCGGCCAAAACCACAAAAAAAAAAAAAAAAAAAAAAAGAAAGAAAAAGAAAAAGTAAAGAAAAAAGAAAATCCAGACTGTATATAGTTATGAGGCTATCTTAACTCTGAATTTCAGAGTCTGGCAAGGCCAGGGAGACAGAATTCTGTGTTATGACTTTCTGAATTAAAAAAATCATCTGTAATTTAACTCAAAATACTTTATCTTAGACAGTGTGATTATCCCTTTCCTTTTTTTTTTGAGAAGGAGTTTTACTATATCACTCTTGGTAGAATGCTCACAGCTCACAGCAACCTCCAGTTCTTGGGCTTAAGCGATTCTCTTGCCTCAGCTTCCCAAGTAGCTGGAACTACAGATGCCCACCACAATGCCCAGCTATTTTTTGGTTGTAGTTGTCATTGTTGTGCGGCAGGCCCAGGCTGGGTTCGAACTCGCCAGCTTCGGTGTATGTGGCAGGCACCCTAGCTGCTGAGCTACAGGCGCTGGCCTTTTTCCTTTATTTTTAATTGACAAGTGATAATTGCATATATTTATGGAGTAAAATGTGGTGTTTTGATATATGTTTACATTCTGGAATGAGTAAAGCAAACTAATTAACATATCTATCACCTTACATACTTATACTTATTTTTTTGTGTGTGGTGAGAATGTCTGTGTTTTGTTTTTGTTTTTGTTTTCGAGACAACATCTCAAGCTGTCGCCCTGGGTAGAGTGCTATGACATCACAGCTCACAGCAACCTCTTGGGCTTAAGCAATTCTCTTGCCCCAGCCTCCCAAGTAGAAAAATGTGTGTGTTATTTTTATTTTATTTATTTATTTATTTTAATTTTTATTTATTTATTTATTTTGAGACAAAGCCTCAAGCTGCCACCCTGGATAGAGTGCTGTGGCATCACAGCTGACAGCAACCTCCAATCCCTGGGCTCAAGCGAGTCTCCTGCCTCCGCCTCCCAAGTAGCTGGGACCACAGGCACCCACCACAACTCCTGGCCATTTTTTTTTTTTTTGGTTGCAGTCGTCATTGTTGTTTGGCGGGCCTGGGCTGGATTCGAACCCACCAGCTCAGGTATACGTGGCTGTCACCTTAGCCTGTTGAGCCACAGGAGTGAATGTGTGTGTCAGCAGAGCTGAATGTGTGTGTTATTTTTAATCAATATTCTAGGGTTGGTGACTGCATGGTGGCTCACACCTGTAATCCTAGCACTCTGGAGGCCAAAGTGGATGGACTATTTGAGCTCAGGAGTTTGAGACCAGCCTGAGGAAGAGCGAGACTCTCTAAAAATAGCTGGGTGTTGTGATGGGCTCCTATAATCCTAGCTACTCAGGAGGTTGAGGCAAGAGAATAACTTGAGTCCAAGAGTTGGAGATTGCTGTGAGCTGTGACATCACAACACTCTATGGAGGGTGATAAAGTGAGATTCTGTCTCAAATAAATAAATAAATAAATCCTAGGGATTTTTTTTTTTTGAGACAGAGCCTCAAGCTGTCACCCTGGATAGAGTGCAGTGGCATCACAGCTCACAGCAACCTCCAATTCCTGGGCTCGAGCGAGTCTCCTACCTCCACCTCCCAAGTAGCTGGGACTACAGCCGCCCACCACAATGTCCGGCCATTTTTTGGTTGCAGCCGTCATTGTCGTTTGGTGAGACCTGGGCTGAATTCGAACCTGCCAGCTCAGGTGTACGTGGCTGACGCCTTAGCCTGTTGGGCCACAGGCACTGAGCCCCTAGGGATGGTTAATTAACAATTGAAGTATAATGTCTAGGAGAGGTTGGGTGGCACCTGTGGCTCAGTGGGTAGGGCGCTGGTCCCATATACTGATGGTGGCAGGTTTGAACCTGGCCTGGGCCAAACTGCAACAAAAAAATAGCCAGGCGTTGTGGACGCCTGTAGTCCCAGTTACTCGTGAGGCTGAGGCAAGAGAATCGCCTAAACCTAGGAGTTGGAGGTTGCTGTGAGCTGTGACGCCATGGCACTCTACCGAGGGTGACAAAGTGAGACTCTGTCTCTAAAAAAAAAAATGTCTAGGAGAGGTTAATTAGCTTTGTTATATTATTTCTTCTTTTTTTATTGTTTGCGATTCATTGAGGGTACAAAGAATTAGGTTACACTGATTGCGTTTGTTAGATAAAATCCTTTTTGTTATTGTTAGTTTTGTTTTTTGAGAGAGAGTCTCACTTTGTCACACTTGGTAGAGTACAGTGGCGTCACAGCTCACAGCAACCTCAAATTCTTGGGCTCAAGCCATTCTCTTACTCAGCTTCCCAAGCAGCTGAGAATACATGTGCTCACCACAATGCCTGGCTATTTTTAGAGATGGGGTCTCACTCTTACTCAGGCTGGTCTCAAACCTGTGAGCTCAGACAATCCACTCACCTTGGCCTCCCAGAGTACTGGGATTATAGCCATGAGTCACCACACCCAGCCCTATTATTATTATTATTATTATTTTGAGACAGTCTCACTCTGTTGTCCTAGGTAGAGTGCTATGGCATCATTATAGGTCTCAGCAACCTCAATTTCTTGGGCTCAGGTGATCCGCTTGCCTCAGTCTCTCCAGTAGCAGGAAGTATAGGCACCCACCATGGCACCCAGCCAGTTTTTCTGTTTTTAGCAGAGATGGGGACTCTCTCAGGCTGGTCTTGAACTTCTGAGCTCAAGCAATCCACCCACTTTGGCCTCCTAGAGTGCTAGGATTACAGGTGTGAGCCACTGTGCTCAGCCAGTTGATTAGCTATTGAAAGATTATAAACAGATGCCCAAATTTCAGATAGCTTTGCCATCTTTATCCTCAGTCAATACCACAACTATCCTCAGTCAATACCAAAACTCTGTAGACATTTTCCTTTGATGAAATAAGTGATCCGTGATGTCTGGATTGGCTAGAAATACTGTACAGAGGCCACCTACACTTTCAGGAACAGGAAATAGAAATGTAGGGGTGTGTATATAAATGTACACCATTTATTATGGTGATCTTGGTTTAGAGTCCAAAACAGATGTGTTCAGAAAATCATCTGAGAATTACTCTTGCCTTACTTCAACTGGATTTGCTGAATCCTGCCCCTAAAATACTGTATGATGTATACAAAATGAATCTGTCATGCAAAGTTTGGTCAGAATTCCTAAAAAGACAGGAGCCAGGACTTTATCAAGGTTAACGTAACTGTTTTTGAGTGTGCTTGCTACTAAATGTTTGCATAGGCATAATTCTTTTTATAACATAATGTGGTAACATTGTAAATTGGGAAGGTTGTGAGATCGAGAAAGATAAAATGTTATAATATTATGTTAAACACTTAACATCTACAAATAGAGAGGGGGCATTCTGCTCAATTCATTCCTGGCTTGAAAATCATCCTGCCCCAATAATTTTCAGAATCTATTCTCACTCGGGAAGAAGAGACCTTAAATGCCTGGTTTAAAACAAGGTATAAGATATCTGAGGCTGAGAAACAATCATTTTCTAGTCCTGTTCCAAGCAGAGCATTTGGACAGCATCAGCCAAAGCCTCCAGAAGCACCACGTTAAACTTAGAGATGGGCAAAGGGTGCAGTTATTTCCCAAAATGGTTGGGAGAAGGGCAGAAATTATTTCTTTGGGCGAGAATATTCTGCAATTGCTGAACCACAACATTAACTATTTTATATAATCTGAAGGAGGGTTCCACCTCTGGCTCAAGGAGTGGGGTGCCGGTTCCCTATACTGGAGGTGGTGGGTTCAAACCTGGCCCCGACCAAAAACTGCAAAAAAAAAGGGGGGGAAAATAAATATAAACTGAAGGAAGGTTTTTGGGCTCACAGATTTAGGCATCAATTGCAGGTCATTTTCTTCTCCTTGTGCTAAGTATTTTACATACATTTTCTCATTAATGTATCTACATTTTCATTCAACCTTGTGAATGTATGCATTGACAGTACTTCAAGTACGTGTAAGGAAAGCGATGAGCGGAGATCATATTAGGTGTTTGTGCACTCAAGCCTTATATCCTCTAACTGGAAAGAATGAGGCAAGTTAATTTCCACACTTGTGTATTAAATTGCAGTTGTTCTCAGGAGCTCATAAAGAAAGGGAATCCAGGATCTTAAAAGCGTAAATACATTTGGGTGCGTGCACTCAAAACTCCAGCAACCCTTAGGGCTGAACCTCCTGGTAGATCCAGCCTGCCCGAAAGGGCGAGACTCTTTGGCAGATGAACCAATGAGATGGCTGGATCTTGTGAGCTGCGTATCATTTGGCCAATGGGTTCGGCTCCTGGGGTTACGAGACCGGAAATTGGAGTCTGCAGCATGTGGGTCGCGAAGCGCGGTGGGTGGGTTGCGTGTGGTGTTCCCTTGAGGCCCCACAGAGCGGGTGGCAGCTGGTTCCCTGGTGAGAGGACGGGCTTCAGGTGCGGAAGGCCAAGCAGGCCAAGGTCATTCCAGCGCAGGCTGCGGTGGGCTTTGCTTCAAGCACACGTGGGGTGAGCGGCGCCTTCCCGCCTCCTCCGAGTCTCGCCCCCTCCCCCCCAGGCGCGAGGTGCCCGGGCCCGGGTGGGGCAGTGAGCGGGGCTGGAAGTCGTTATTTGATGCTGGGGGTGTGGGAGGAACGCAGGAACTAGAAAAGGCTGGGAAGGGTTGTGGCCTCAGGACAGAGGGCTCTTACTGCCGGTGTGAGTGGGCGTGTTGGGACGCAAAAAGGAGACAGGACCTCTGCAGAGCTGTTGGTTTGGGAAAAGGTACTTTTTGCTTGGGCTGCGGTCATTGTACTCCAGCGCAGAGGACACACTTGGAGAGGCGGAGAAGGTAGGCCTAGCCTGGCCTGGGACCCTTCCCTGTTGAACCTTTGGGGTCAGTCAAGTATCTGCTAACTAACCGCAGGCGGACGTCCACATTAAGGGGAGGGCCTTTTAGAGGAGGGGCCTGAATCCATAGATGGTGGAGGTTGAGGAAGGCGTAGAAAGAAGAAGAGTCCAGAAATCCTGTAGTTGGTGGGGGTCACAGCCCTCTCAGTATGTACCAGTTAGGCAGTTGATTGTTCTGGATTCTTTGGGTGGTGTTGGGAGATGTGAACAAAGGGTTCAGGCTATCCAGAAAGGTGTTTTATCAATGAAAGGGGAGAGCTGTTAATAGCCTTTGGAAAAAAAAAGAGGTACATCCTGCATTTATACAAAGGTGTACCTAAATATACCTTTATTTACAAAATATTCATTACAACATTTTACACATTATGTATGGAGTATTTTCTACGTGTTGGCGACCTCTTTGTAAACGTTTGTAAATAAAGGTACATTTAGCTACAATTTTCCATTTTCCCTATGTATGGTGACTTTGTGGGTTCCTTTTGGGACACTCTGTAGTGTGAAAGAGAGTAGTTTAGTTCAAGAAATATGCAAGTTTTGGGCGGCGCTGTGGCTCAGTCAGTGAGGCGCTGGCCCCATATACCGAGGGTGATGGGTTCCAGCCACAGCTGAACTGCAACCAAAAAATAGTCAGGCGTTGTGGCGGGTTTCTGTAGTCCCAGCTACTCACGAGGCTGAGGTAAGAGAATCGCTTCAGCCCAAGAGTTTGAGGTTGCTGTGAGCTGTGACACCACAGCACTCTACCAAGGGCAACATAGTGAGACTTTCTCAAAAAAAAAAAAAAAAAAACGTTATGGGTGGCGCCTGTGGCTCCATGAGTAGGGCGCTGGCCTGGCCAAATTGCAAGAACAACAAGAAAAAAAGAAAATAGCTGGGTGTTGTGGCTGGTGTCTATAGTCTCAGCCACTTGGGAGACTGAGGCAAGAGACTCACTTAAGCCCAAGAGTTTGGTGTTGCTGTGAGCTGTGACACCAAGCACTCTACTGAGGATGACAAAGTGAGACTCTTTTAAAAAAAAAAAGTATATGTATATATTTTTTTCTAGGCTCAAATAGAAGCTTTTAAATTGACTTATGTTATAGAAGTCTGATCATATTACTGGATTGACTAAAAAGTAACCATTTTTTAATGTTTTGTGGGTCTGTCTTTAAGAAAAAGGAAAATAATTGGGAATCTTTAATCTCTTTTAAATACTACCAGGTAGTTAACCTGAATAGGATCAACAACGTGTCCTCTATAGCCTTTTGATGATGGATCCTGTTCGACCACCATTCAGGGGCCCTTCTCCTGTCCACCCATCTCAATGTGTACGGATGCCAGGCTGTTGGCCACAAACTCCTAAACCTTTGGCCTCAGGTCTGGGCAGAGCAGGACCTGCAGGCAGAGGCCATGCATTTGGAAAGCCAGAGGATCCAGGCACACATAGAGGGCCAGCACAAAGGGTAAGGCCACATCTGGATGCACAGTACTGGCATATAGGTCACCTGTGCTGTCAGAGTGAGTGATAGATTTTTAAAGTCTTTACAAGGCTGTGAAGCCCTATGAAGAAGCAAGGTTTTGGGGGTCTTGTTTCCTTTAAAAAGTAGTTGTAGGGCAGTGCCTGTGGCTCAAAGGAGTAGGGCACCGACCCCATATACCAGAGGTGGTGGGTTCAAACCTGGCCCCGGCCAAAAAAACTGCAAAAAAATAAAAAAAAAAAGTAGTTGTAAAGGCCTGGCATGGTGGCTCATGCCTGTAATCCTAGCACTCTGGGAGGCCAAGGCGGATGGATCATCTGAGCTAAGGAGTTTGAGACCAGCCTGAGCAAGTGTGAGACCCCTGTCTCTAAACAATAGCTGGGTGTTGTGGCGGGCGTCTGTAGTCCAGCTACTCAGGAGGCTGAGGCAAGAGAATCGCTTCAGCCCAAGAGTTTGAGGTTGCTGTGAGCTATGATACCATAGCTCTCTACCAAGGGCAACAGAGTGAGACTCTGTCTCAAAAAAAAAAAAAAAAAAAAAAAGTAGCTGTACCTTGGGCATACACAGGAAGATCCTGGATTCTGAACAAGATAAGTCCTGTAGGTTCATTTTTAAGTTGTATTTGTATGTAAGTTGGAATAGTAACAGCCTTTGATACAATTGAGTTGTATGTCAGTTGGATGTTTGTAACTTAGGGATTGCCTGTGTGTATTTCAAATCTTGAGTTGTGAGTCTAGATAAAGTGCCTCATTGTGAACACTAGATGGACTTGGGTAAGTGCCCTAGGTTCTCTAGCTTCAATCCAAACATCTATCCATACATCCATTCATAACTGATAAGTTCAAAGATATAAATAACCAGGGCAGCGCTTAGTGGGTAGGGCACGGGCCCCCTATACCGAGGGTGGCGGGTTCAAACCCTGGCCTGGCCAAACTGCAACAAAAAAATAGCCGGGCATTGTGGTGGGCGCCTGTAGTCCCAGCTACTCGGGAGCCTGAGGCAAGAGAATCGCCTAAGCCCAGGAGTTGGAGGTTGCTGTGAGCTGTGAAGCCACAGTGCTCTACTGAGGGCAATAAAGTGAGACCCTGTCCCTAAAAAAAAACCAAACATATAAATAACCTCTTGCTCTTTTTTTGAGTGTTTAGATTTTCACCCTGGGTTTGGGTTTATGATATTAGCAGTGAGTCTTGTCCCTGAAGTGGTAATTGTTAGAGTTGTTCCTTTTAGAAACCTCTTTGCCCATGTCTTTAAGAAAAGGCGGCTCTTCAGCTATTGCTACTGTGTGGGAACAGTTACACTTGTGTGCATTCCTAATGACTAATTAAAATAGTCATTTTAAGAAAATTATCTATAATTAATATATGTCAAAGATAAAGGTTAGCAAATACAGGAAAAACTTAATAGTGCAGTTATCATTTTAAGTAGAGTTGACAGTGTGAAATGTTTTATAAAAAGAAAAGTTTAATGACAGTAATCTTGTGTTTACGTATATGAATTGTTTGAGTCCATAATGCAGCTTTTATACATGTGAGTTATAATTGGTACAACAGCAGTAAATTTTTAAGCCTGCCACAGGAGAATAGTATGTTTTGTTGGATATTGTTAAAAAATAAACTCTGGTACTTCTTAAATGATCTAGCTGGTTCTGTTGCTTTTTTCATACTGTATATTAAATCATGGACTTTTAACTATAAATTTTTATGCTTAAAGGGCATGGTTACAAGTATTAAAAATTTTTTAACAAACTTTTATTCTTTATTCTTATAGCACTTATAGAATTTGAAGAAGATAATTTTTAATATTTATCTATACTTTAAGAAAGCCGTTGTTTCTGGAGTTTTAAGCTACATTTTAGAATAACTTTATTCTTTGACTTTCCATAGGAATCTGTGGGTTTGGTCTCCATGTTTCGAGGCCTGGGCCTTGAAACAGTTTCTCGGACCCCTCTGAAACATGAAATACCCCCTTTAGGTATGTGGAAAACTAACTTGAGAAATTTAGTGTTATAAACTTACATAATTGCTTTGTTCTTAAATCCATATGGTTTATCTTCAGGTAAATATACTTAAACGTACTTTAAAACATGTTTAACTCATAGTTATTGGTGGGATTCGGTTCTTTCATTCAGGTAGAGGCATTTTAGGTCGAGGCTTTTCTGCTAATCCAGTGCACAAGGACAAAGAAGAACCCCGATTCAGTTTTCCGGATCCTTTAGTGTTGGCAGCTGGGGATAGCAAGATGGCAGAGGCCTCTGTTGGTTGGAATAGGTGGGTAAAGTTACTTTCTCATGTAAATATTGAAACCAGATTGAATATTTCTTGAAGTTCAGAGAGAAACTCTTGGAAGCATTGTGTCAAAAGACAAGCTGTGCCTGATGTTATGTTCAAGAATGGACGTTTCCCAAGATTATCAGCAGCTGCTGACCCAATTAATCATTGGAAAAGACTAAAAAGTGGTTCTCTACTGTGCAGTTAGTTCATAGCATCATTTGCCCTCTTGACAAACATCATGATTTCAGCAGTTCTTTAATCTGGTTGAGTCAAACTTCCCTCTCAGTTGTGCTATCTAAGATGGCTCTGAGAGTCAAAATTAAGAGCAGTTGGTGAATGAGTCATATTGGCATATTGCATTTTGAGAGAATGTCAGGGCAGTGCTTGGGTCCCTTTTGCCGACTTTTCCAGGAAGAGATTGTGGACTTTGGGAATAACTTAGATGGGGTGTGGATAGAAGCTTGCTAAAGAAAGCCCAATTTGCCTCCTGTTCCACATTTCAGAATGCTTGGAAGAGGGAGTACAGATGCTTCTTTATTACCACTGGGAAGAGCCGGTGCTGGTATTGGCAGAGGAGTGGACAGGCCTCCCAGTGCATTCAGCCTAACTTCCCGTGACCCCCCACGGCTGTCTTCACCTCCAGCTCTGCCCCAGTCCTCCCTGCACTCTCCAGATCGCCCTCTGGTTCTGACTATAGAGCAGCACAAGGAAAAGTAAGTCAGGAACACTGCCTTCCCTGCTCGGTAGTGATCAGAATTGACTAAGAAGGCGCCTAATGAATCTCTGCATGTTGGCTGGTGTGCACTATTGTGAACACTGTACTGTGTCTCAGGTCCTGCCTGGGTCCTGCAGAGGGTTTTGATTTCTTTTTCAACAGCAAGAGATTGACAAAGAGGTGGGACAATTCCTGATGAAGTTAAATTAATTTAACAGTGAATACATAATATGTACCAGAGAGCAGACTAGTGGCCTTTTGTTTCCTTCCCAGTTCACACCAATAGTTCTTTGTCATGTTGTTTTTTTGTTTTGGTTTGGTTTTAGAGGTGGGGTCTCATTCTGTTACCCAGGTTGGAGTGTAGTGGTTTGATCTTAGCTTACTGCAGCCTTCAACTCCTGGGCTTAAGCAATCTTCCTGCCTCGGCCTCCAGAGTAGCTGAGATCACAGGTGTTCATGAGCCATTTGCCTGGCTTCCTTTGTTACATTGAAGTTAGGGAAATAATTTTTTTTTTTTGAGACAGTCTCTCTCTGTTGCTCTGGGTAAAATGCCATGGTGTCATCCCAGCTCACAGCAACTTCAAACTCTTAGGTTCAAGTGATCCCCTTGCCTCAGCCTCCTGAGTATCTGGGACTACAGACGCCTGCCTCCATGCTCGGCTAGTTTTTCAATTTTAGTAGAGATGGGGTCTTGCTCTTGCTCAGGTTGTCTTGAACTCCTGAGCTTATGCAATCCACCTACCTCGGCCTCCCAGAGTGTTAGATTACATTTGTGATCCACTGTGCCTGGTGATAAGGAAATAATTTAGGAAAAAAACTGTGGCACTTTATCCTTCTGTATATAACTAACTTTTATGTTCTTAGTTAGCTGGCCTAGTTTATTCCAGTAATATTATTAGGACAGGTAGGGTGATCTTCCATAATTAATTAGACATTACTAAGTGTTTATCTCCTAGCCTTCAAAGCTTGCTTTTATATGTGTTGATTCTTGGTTTGTGTAGTGTGAAAAATATTACTTCCCTCAATCTTTTTGTTGGTGGTAGTGGTGTAGGTTGGTTTTGTTTTTAGTAAATGTGGGTGCTTTTTTATTCTTTTTATTTTCTAGAGAGCTTTTGGTGAAGCAAGGATCAAAAGGAACACCTCAAACTTTGGGACTGAACCTCATCAAAATACAGTGTCATAATGAAGCAGTTTATCAATATCATGTGACTTTCAGGTATCCACAGTTTTTTGTCTGTATTGTTCTTAGAGGACATAAAGGAAATTATTCCCTTGGAATAACTAAACGTTGTTCTGTACAATTCCTGGTGAACATCCTCATGCAGTAACACATGACTCAGATCCTTATAGGAAGTTTAAGGTTAATTTTTTTGTATGTTTATTTAGCAATATTACCATTTCAGATTTAAACTTAATAAGTACGTGAAAATGTATTGGATTTAATGTGAAATTAAGCTTAAATTAGGGCATTTACTTGAATAGGTCTCTTCTAGGAACTTTTAACTTAATTTGTCCGTGCAATTTTATATTCCTTTTGTTAAAGAGGACTGCTCCCCAAATGGTATAAGATCCATACCTCAGAGTGGCACCTGTCGCTCAAGGAGTAGGCCGCTGGCCCCATATGCTGGAGGTGGCGGGTTCAAACCCAGCCCTGGCCAAAAAAAAAAATCCATACCCCACAAACCATGTCGTACCAACATTTGCTGTCTCTCCAGTGACAGTCTAGGGTTTCAATTTATGAGTGAGAAAATCAGAGAAAATAACTTAAGTTTTATATCAATAATTTTAAAATGTATTTTAATTTTTTAAAATTAAGAATTCATATTAATGGTTTGTGTTCTTTTTTAAGATCTTAGGGGAGAGGCCGGGTGCAGTGGCTCATGACTGTAATCCTAGCAGTCTGGAAGGCCGAGGCAGGTAGATTGCCTGAGCTCATGAGTTTGAGGCTGAGGCAGGTGGATTGCCTGAGCTCATGAGTTTGAGACCACCCTGAGCCAGAGTGAGAGCCTGTCTCTGAAAATAGCTGTACGTTGTGGCGGGTATTTGTAGTCCCAGCTACTCAGGAGGCTGAGGTGGGGGATCACTTGAGCCCAAGAGTTTGAGGTGTCTGTGAGCTATGACTCCGTGGCACTCTACCAAGGACAACAAAGTGAGATTCTATCTCAAAAACCCCACAAGAGCTTAGGGAGTTATCAGCTAGAGGTTATTAGCTATAATTACAAAAATGAATGTTTTGAAATGTCTGAAGAAAATGAAAAGATGGAAGTCAGTCTGATTTTTTAAATCGACAATAATTGTATATATGACATATAGTGTGTGTTTTGCGATGTGTGTACATGCTAGAAAAAGTAAATAAAGCTAATTAACATATCCATCACCATACCTTCTTACCATTTTTTTATGGTGAGGACTTTTCAAATCCCTCCTAACAATTTTGAAATATACTTTATTGCTGGGTGTAGTGGCTCATGCCTGTAATCCTAGCACTCTGGGAGGCTGAGGCAGGTGGATTGCTCCAGGTCAGGAATTCAAGACCAGCCTGAGCAAGAGTGAGACCAGACCCTGTCTTTAAACATAGCCAGGCAATGTGGTGGGTGCCTATAGTCCCAGCTACCTGGGAGGCTGAGGCAAGAAGATCATTTGAGCCTAAGAGTTTGAGGTTGCTATGAGCTATGACTCCACGGCACTCTAACCAAGGTGACAAAAAAATAAAAAATAAAAGTTTGGTTTTTAGTTTTTTTTATTGTTTATTAGCTTTCCACTATTTTCCTTCACAAAATTAAAAAGGCTTAAAATTTAACAACAATAACAATGTTTAAGATAAGAAACAAAAACCTTGCAAAGAACAAACGAAGATAAATACATTCAGAAAAGAAATCAGACGATTACTGCATCGAAGTATTAAGCAATAATAATAATAGTAATGCAAAGAAAATAACATTCACATTGTCAGATAAGAGTATGTCTATTATAGAATGCTTTGACTCCGAGGAGAAAAGTAAAAGTTTTTAAGAGGAATGGGAAATGGAATGATAATTAAAGAGAGTACAGGATTGCTTTAAAGGTTTCTATGAGGTAAGAAGGCTAGCTGAGCGTTGAAAGAAGGAAGGAGCCAAAAAGAGGATGAAGTTGAGCCCCAGGCCTTTTGTGGACTGTATGGAGAGGAGGTGAGCATTGAAGAGAGAGTAGAACTCTTTCTCTGAAAATGGATTGACAAATGTTAAGGAAACAGGAGTCTGTCTGCATTGAACAGGCTCTGGAGAAGATAGATTTCAAGATTGTAGATGTGTACAGTCTACATTTGTAGATTGTAGATTCGTAGCCCCACTGTGAAGAGGCTGCTGGGTCATCTAGAGAACGCTAAGCAGGTCTATTAGCAAAATGGACAAACTGTAGCTTCCTGGTAGTGCATGAAGGGTATCTGGGAAGACAGACTTATACTGTGCTTAGAGCATAGCTTTCTGTGTATCTGTGAATTCTTTTTAAGAATGTTATCATTTGGGTGTTAAGTTTTGGGGACAACTGTGTTGGGTTAACCCATGATTTGTTTTTGTCTTTCTTCATGTATTTGAACATGCTTGACTCTTCTTCTTAGCCTTGGATTTTTTTTGAACTTTGTAGTTGTAGAATGAGGTGGAGTATTACTCTGCTATAATGGGACAATTGTTATATGAAGTAGCAACTGGATTTTTTCAGAGTTGTAAGATATGTGACAGTGAGGCTCAGTGGGCTAAGGCGCCAGCCACGTACACCTGAGCTGGCGGGTCCAAATCCAGCCCGGGCCCGCCAAACAACAATGACGCTGCAACCAAAAAATGGCCTGGTGTTGTGGCGGGTGCCTGTAGTCCCAGCTACTTGGGAGGCGGAGGCAAGAGACTTGCTTGAGCCCAGGAATTGGAGGTTGCTGTGAGCTGTGATGCCACGGTGTTCTATCCAGGGTGACAGCTTGAGGCTCTGTCTCAAAATAAAAAAGATATGTGACAGTGAATCAATAGAAAGTTGAGATTGCCATGAGCGAAAAATGATTACTGTGAAATTCTGTTTTTAAAAAACTTCTTTATGGGCTTGGCGCCTGTGGTTCAACGGGCTAAGGTGCCAGCCACATACACCTGAGCTGGCGGGTTCAAATCCAGCCTGGGCCTGCCAAACAACAAGGACAGCTACAACCAAAAAATGGCCGGGCGTTGTGGCGGGCGCCTGTAGTCCCAGCTACTTGGGAGGTGGAGGTAGGAGACTCGGTTGAGCCCAGGAATTGGAGGTTGCTGTGAGCTGTGATGCCACAGCACTCTACCCAGGGTGACAGCTTGAGGCTCCAGCTCAAAAAAAAGAAAAAAAAAAAGCTTCTTTATTTTTTAAAGTGTGTATCTCTGAAGACTGTAAAGCCAGGATTGACAAACTATGGCTAGTCTTAATATTAAATTTGGCCCACTGTCTGTTTGTGTAATGAGGATTTATTGGTGCATAGCCACACTATTTGTTTGCATATTGTCTCTATGGCTGCTTTTCATGCAAGGAGGTATGGCCTGCAAAGCCTGAAATAGTTACTGTTTGGCCCCTTACAAGTTTTCTGCTTCCCAGTCTGCAGTCTGGAAGAATATACACTGACATATCAAGGTAGCTGTCCTTTGGTGGTGGGAATTACAGTTTGTTTTCGTTTTCTTTTTCTTTTTTTTTTTTTTTTGAGACAGAGCCTCAAGCTGTCACCCTGGATAGAGTGCCATGGCATCACAGCTCATAGCAACCTCCATTTCCTGGGCTCAAGCGATTCTCCTGCCTCTGCCTCCCAAGTAGCTGGGACTACAGGCGCCCGCCACAACGCCCGGCTGTTTTTTGGTTGCAGCCGTCATTGTTGTTTGGCGGGTCCTGGGGCTGGATTTGAACCCGCCAGCTCAGGTGTACGTGGCTGGCGCCTTAGCCCATTGAGCCACAGGCGCCAAGCCTTGTTTTCGTTTTCTATACTTACAATTTCTAATGGTTCTGCTGTGAGCAGATAACCTCTAGACAAAATTCAGTTTTTAGTTAGATACGTAATTTTTAATATTACCACTAGGTGGAGCAGCGGTTACAACGACTGCTTCTCTAACATACCTGTTGCCCAATTGCGGTAAGAATGCTGTTTGAGTCAAATTGAATTGAAATCTTGTTTATTATTTTCTAGCCCCAATGTGGAGTGCAAAAGCATGAGGTTTGGCATGTTGAAGGACCATCAAGCTGTCACCGGAAACGTCACTGCTTTTGATGGATCCATTCTCTATCTGCCTGTTAAGCTTCAACAAGTGAGACCACACAGGAAGTGTACTTTGGGATGAAACCTAAGAGTGTTTTGAGTGGTGGGAAATCATAGACTTCCTGAATATTTGAGTTATATCTTCCTATTCCTAGAGGGAAGACAGATTTCTGCAAGACATAACAGAACATTTTACATTTGAATTCTTCAAGGAGCACCTTCTCACATAAGAGGAGTGATTGGGGCCAGGTGTGATGGCTTATGCCTCTGTAATCCCAGAATTCTGGGAGGCCAAGGCGGGAAGATCACTTGAGCCAGGAGTTGGAGGTCGCAGTGTGCAGTGAGCTATGGTTGGGCCACTGAACTCCATCCTCGGCAACAGAGTGAGACACTCTGTCTCTAAATTAAAAAACGAAAAAGAAGTAATTGGAAACCTTTGATTTCTGTGATAAAGAATGGCTTATAACTTTCAAATTCAAAGTTGGTTGGGTTTCTCTCAGCAGATAGTTTCTGAATCTTAGTTGTCATACTGCAGTTTTGCCAGTGTGGGTAGCAAAGTAAGGGGAAGAGTTAAAAAAGTTTTAAGATATTTTAGGACTCAGTAGTTTTGTCATTTCTTTTTCCTTCTATGTATTTATTTGTTAGGTTGTTGAATTAAAAAGTCAAAGGAAAACCGATGGTGCTGAAATCAGCCTTAAGATTCAGTTGACAAAGATCCTGGAGCCCTGTTCTGACTTGTGCATTCCTTTCTACAATGTTGTTTTCCGTAGGTGAGGAAAAAGCTGAGGCCTTACTTTCTTTCAACTTCAGTCTTGTATTTGCAATAATGCTCTTCAATAAGCCTGGATGGTATTATACCACAATGTGTATACAGATGGGTTTGGGAGCATTTAATAAATGAATGGATGATACTGAAGCGAACTTACTCAAAAATTATCTCACCAGTGATAGGTCAGATTTGAATATGTAAAGTTAGGTTTAGAGGTTGCTCAGTAGGGGAATGAGTTCTTTTGGATTCATTCAGGTTTAAAGCAGCTATTCATGGTATATATTCAATAGTGGTGTTAGCAAGAGGGCTATTTAAAGAGGTAGTGTACAAAAATATTTACTGGAAGGATTTTTTTCCAGTCCCTTGACTTTTTGGATTATAGACAGCTTATAATTGTTTAACTTCTTTTGATCCCAAACTACCTCTTATTTAATGAAATACTGAACCTAATTTCTACCTAGTTAAGTTGAACTGCCAGTAGCAAACATAACTCCCTTTGCTATACACAATTCACAAACAGCTGTTCTTAACCTGTGGTTCTTGACCCCTTTATTACAATGGAAATACATTGTGGCATTAGGAAGGTTGAGAACCACTGTTCACAAACTTAGAAATGGGCTTTCTTGCATTCTTTTTAGTTAATGGTAAAAAGTAATGTAAATGAAACCTGAGAAATCAACTCAATGTTTAATTTGCTAGTAAGTGGGAAAGGCTGCAATCAGTTGCACATACTCCAACATAAATGCTTTGGTGATTTTTCTTTTTCTTTCAGCAAGGTGGTTCTCAACATAAAAGCTATTTTTGTGCAAAGAACACAAACATTTAGGCCAGGAGAGGTGGCTCATGCCTGTAATCCTAGCACTCTGAGAGGCCAAGGCAGGTGGATTGCTGGAGCTCAGATGTTTAAGACCAGCCTGAGCAAGAGCGAGATCCCGTGTCTACTAAAAAAATAGAAAAATTAGATGGGTATTGTGGTGCATGACCGTAGTTCTTGCTTCTAGGGAGGCTTGAGCCCAAGAGTTTGAGGTTGCTGTGAACTATGGTTCCAGGGCACTCCCTTTGAAAGGCAAATGTAGCTAAGGATAATTGAGCTTAATTTGTTTATTCTTCTATTAGAAGACCCACTCTTAGCTTTTCCTTTCAGGGTAATGAAACTTTTAGATATGAAGCTTGTGGGGAGAAACTTTTATGACCCAACAAGTGCTATGGTACTACAGCAACACAGGTTGGTGTCCCCCCCCCCCCCCGGTTTTTGAATGTTCTATAAAGAAATTTTTCATTGTGGTCATTGCATTTAGGACCATAATTTCAGTAGCATTTTATGGTAGTGAATACAATTCATTACTTAAGTCTCCTTCTTAGTTTGGTTTTTTAGTAAGTTTGTAATGATGCTGATTTAATTTAATTTCTTTCCTGGGGCTTTCTCACTGTTATCAGGGAAGGGCAGTACTCAGAACTCAAAGTTTTGTTTCAAATGGGGGAGTGGAAGTATCTGTGTTCTTGTTAGAACCCTAAGGTAATGACCTTCTCTCCTTGCAGATTGCAGATCTGGCCAGGCTATGCAGCTAGCATCCGGAGGACAGACGGAGGTCTTTTCCTGTTAGCCGATGTCTCCCATAAAGTCATTCGGAATGATTCTGTACTGGATGTCATGTGAGTGAATGGTGGTATCTACTTTTAACAGGCTGATGGCTTTCTAAAAGTTCAATAAGGCTCAGTGCCTGTGGCTCAAGCCCCTAAGGCACCAGCCACATATACCTGAGCTGGCAGGTTCGGATCCAGCCCCAGGCCACCAAACAATGACAGCTGCCACTAAAAAAAAAAAAAAAAATAGCTGGGCGTTGTGGTGGGAGGCCTGTAGTCCCAGCTACTTGGGAGGCAGAGGCAGGAGACTCGCTTGAGCCCAGGAGTTGGAGGTTGCTGTGAGCTATGATACCTCGGCACTCTACCAGGGTGATAGCTTGAGGCTCTGTCTCAAAAAAATAAAAATAAAAAATAAATAAAATAAAAGTTTAATAATAATAATAAAGATTAGACATTGTTCTGTTGGAGTTTTAATTGCAGAACAGATTGAGAAAACTAAATGTGTGTGCCCATGTCCTTAAGTCTTCTGAGTAAACATCTGAATAGACATCTGCTATGCTTTGAAGAGGAGTTTTATTTAAATTTATGGTTAAGAAGACTTGGTTTGATATATGCACATCCTGAGTTTTTGTTTAATATACAGTGTATGTATATTATATGTAATATACAGTGTACTATGGTAAATTGTAAATGTGTATTTTTTTTTTTTTTTTGAGACAGAATCTCACTATGTCACCCTCAGTAGAGTGCATTGCTGTCACAGCTCACAGCAACCTCCAGCTCTTTGCTTAGGCGATTCTCTTGCTTCAGCCTCCCAAGTGTTTGGGACTACAGACACCTGCCACAATGCCCAGCTATTTTTTTGTTGCACTTTGGCCAGGGCTGGGTTTGAACCCTCCACCCTCGGTATATAGGGCTGGTGCCCTACTCACTGAGCCACAGGCGCCACCTGATATGTATGATTTTAATGGTTGTATGAAATTTTTATTTTACATATGAGTCTGCATCTCTGATTTTTTTTTTTTTTTTTTAGGCAATATACTTAGAATACCTTAATGGAAGGGTTGAACATTCTACAGATTTTTAATATATATTTAATGTTACAGAATTTTAAATATATATTGACAAATTAGCCTCTAGAAGATTTATTCATTTTATTTCCTACCAGCTCTATATCACCACGAGTTATTATCAGGCTTCTAAATTTTTGTTTTTCTGATAAATTTATTCTAGCTTCAGTATAAACATGCTGAGCTCCAGTTTTGTACTAGAGTCTTGGGACATATTGCTGTTAGATAACCAAAGAAAGAAAGATCCCTCCCCTCATGGAGATCATGTTGTAGTCAATAAACAGTACATAATAAATGCAATAAATTTCATAGCTATTAGAAATGACAAGAGCTATGGAAAAAAGAAAAAGTAGAGCACAGGGTAAGGGAGATCAGGAGTAAGGAGTAGGGGTTGGGGGGGAAAGTTGTAGTTTGGGGTAGAGTGGTCAAGCTCATTGAGCAAACACTTGAACAAGGTGAGAGAATTGCCAGGTGAATATAGGGGAAAAGGAGTTCTTGGCATAGTGACCTTAGGACAGAAATATACCCCAGAATGCTGAGGTGACTCATCCAGCTTGTGGCCCTTCTGTGACCACTTAACCTTTCATTCTGGGTGAGATGCAGGATGTG
Organism: Arctocebus calabarensis; assembly: GCA_963573935.1. Lineage (NCBI taxonomy): Eukaryota > Metazoa > Chordata > Mammalia > Primates > Lorisidae > Arctocebus > Arctocebus calabarensis. Next base: position 27,253 of record CAUYON010055754.1, read on the forward strand.
TAGCAGGGGAATGGGGGTTCTGACTGGAGTTGTGAAAGGACTCCTCACATTTCTGCCTTGGGGATAGATTTGGCAGGAGGAGGACAGAGTGGGAAGGCTGGTGAGGAGGCCATTGTAATCTAGTTGACACGTGAGGATGGCAGCACTCGGGGTAAGGAGTCAGATTCTGGACGTGTGGGTTTTGAATGTAGTGCTTAGTTGATTTTCTTACGGGATGTGAGAGAAAGAAGCAGAGGATTACTCAGACTTGTCTGTGATTATTCTCTCTCTGCTATGCTCTCAGCTCATCTGTGGCTGAGGTCCACACTAGTGTAGAACCCTATACTGCCAGAAGACAATGTTACAACTTAGTTATAGATCTAGTTGGCTATTCCATGCAGTTCACAAATGGAGCAACGTCTTATTTGTTCTGATGAGTTGAGCTTTACAGACCAAAAAGGGCTGAAACAGAAGACAAAAAGCAAGTTGGGTCCTTTTAGAGTTAAACAGGGGTAGAAGTTAAAACAGAGAACTTCCTTACCATGTTAAAACTGTCCTTTTGGGGGATTTGGCTATTTTATCTCTCTCCTGATTTCTCCGCATGAGTAACTCTCTTTTGGTTTGGTCCGTTGAGTCTAGTGCAGGAGCTCCGTCCAAAAACCAATGACCTCTTTTATTTTTTTATTATTGTTATTTTTTGAGACAGAGTCTCAAGCTTTCTCCCTAGATAGAGTGCTCTGGAGTCACAGCTCACAGCAATCTCAAACTCTTGTGCTTAAGTGATTCTTTTGCCTCAGCCTCCCAAATAGCTGGGACTATAGGCACCTGCCACAACGCCCGGCTATATTTTTGTTGCAGTTGTCATGGTTGTTTAGCAGGTGCGGGCTGGTCTTGAACCCTCAGTATATGTGGCTAGTGCCATACTGAGTGTCTCGCTGAGACATGGTAACATTCTTGAATTTATTTCCCAACATTAAATTTTGATACATTGGTCCAAATCAATTTGATTCTGTTTTAAATACTGTAATTTTATTAGTTTTTGATACTTACAAGTTCTGAAAGTGAACTTTCATATTCACCATGTTTTCAGAACGTTCATACTGAATATTACCCACCTTTTTATTTGATCCTTTGAATAATTTAGTGAAAATAAGGAAAAAATTAGTAGCATTTTGATTGTCATTGAAAAGAATGTTTCTGTCTTCCTATTTAAAAATATGGCATGTTGTTTTTATTTATTGATATTTGTTTTTGTTTTATTAAAGTTTTAGTGAAAGGTGAGCATTTATTTTTGGGGGGTGAGTGCTTATTTTATTGACTATATAAAAACTATACATAGGTAAGCTAAATAGTATATGCTATGATAATTTTTGTTTTCTGTACAATTATTTATCTTGGACTTGGGGTTTTTTTCCTTTTTTTTGAGACAGTGTCTGCCTCTGTTGCCTAGCCTAGAGTGCTATAATGTCGAACTCCTGGGCTCATGCAATCCTCCTACCTCAGCCTCCTGCGTAGCAGGGACTACTGGCACATACCACCATGCCCAGTTAATTTTGTGTAGAGATGGGGTCTTACTGTATCACCCAAGCTGCTCTTCCCTTCCCTTCCCTCCCCTCCCCTCCTTTTTCTTTTCTTTCTTTCTTTCTTTCTTTTTTTTTTTTTTTTGCAGTTTTTGGCTGGGGCTGGGTTTGAACCCGCCACCTCCGGCATATGGGGCTGGCGCCTTACTCCTTTGAGCCACAGGCACCACCCTCTTTTCTTTCTTTCTTGACAGAGTCTCTGTCATCTTGGGTAGAGTGTCCCAACATCATAGTTCATCATAGTTCACATCAAACTCTTAGGCTTAAGGAATACTCTTGCTTCAGCCTCCCAAGCTGCTGGGACTGCAGGCTCCCGCCATAATTCCTGGCTAGTTTTTTTGTATTTTTAGTAGAAACAGGGTCACAGTCTTGCTCAGGCTCTGTCTCAAAAAATAAATAAATAAACTGAATAAATAAAAATAGAAAACGAGCTAGGTGCCTATAGTTCCAGCTACTCACAGGTTGAAGCAAGAGGATCATTTGAGTCCAAGAGTTTGATGTTTCTGTGAGGTATGACACTAGGGCACTCTATCCAGGGCAAAATATTAAGAATCTGTCTCAAAAAAAAAAAAAAAAAAAAAGAAAGAAAGCTGAGTGTTGTGGCATGTGCCTATAGTCCTAATTACTTGGGAGGCTGAGGCAGGAGGATCGCTTGAACCCAGGAGTCTGAGGTTCCTGTGAGCTAGGCTAACACCATGGCACTCTAGCCTGGGCCACAGAGCAAGACTGTGTTTCAAAAGAAAGGAAAAAAAATAGAAGGTTCTTTTTTTTTTTTTGAGACAGAGCCTCAAGCTGTCACCCTGGACAGAGTGCCGTGGCATCACAGCTTACAGCAACCTCCAATTCCTGGGCTCAAGTGAGTCTCCTGCCTCTGCCTCCCAAGTAGCTGGGACTACAGGCGCCCACCACAACACCCAGCCATTTTTTGGTTGCAGCCGTGGTTGTTTGGTGGGCCCAGGCTGGATTCGAACCCACCAGCTCAGGTGTATGTGGCTTGTGCCTTAGCCCATTGAGCCACAGGCGCCAAGCCTAGAAGGTTCTTGAGTGTTTGTCTATGTGGGTCTTTTTATCTGTGCATCTTTAACATCTTAACTGGTACCTGTCTTCTGGCAGGTACTTGTAACACTTGAATAGTAATGTCCCTCTTAAGCCAGGAAAGGGCAAGTGCAGCCAAAAGAACGGTTTTATTGTGACTCTTGTAGACTATATCTTGTAATGATATAAAACAATAATTGTTTTGATAAAAGTACCTTATTTTAAAGAATATAGGGAACTTTACTAACTTGTAGTTGCTGCTTTTAATATGACTTTTATGTTTTTACTCTTCTCTTTTTTGTAATATTAAAAATAAAAGATGAGGGCAGCTCCTGTGGCTCAGCGAGTAGGGCGCTGGCCCCATATACCGAAGGTGGCGGGTTCAAGCCCGGCCTCGGCCGAACTGCAAAACAAAAAAATAGCCGGGCGCTGTGGCGGGCGCCTGTAGTCCCAGCTACTAGGGAGGCTG
>CAUYON010055755.1:0-12871 GCA_963573935.1 Arctocebus calabarensis
TGTGGCGGGCACCTGTAGTCCCAACTACTTGGGAGGCAGAGGCAAGAGACTCGCTTGAGCCCAGGAATTGGAGGTTGCTATGAGCTGTGATGCCATGGCACTCTATCCAGGGTGACAGCTTGAGGCTCTGTCTCAAAAAAATAAAAAAGAAAAAAAAAAAAGAACAAAAAGGGGTAGCACCTGTGGCTCAAGGAGTAGGGCGCCAGCCCCATATTCCAGAGGTGGTGGGTTCAAACTCAGCCCCAGCCAGAATCGATTAAAAAAGAAAAAAAGAACAAAAAGAAGGCAGGGGACCTATCTGAACAGATAGCTGTAAGTCAGCTGTAATTGCAGCAATAGCTGTGAGTGGCTCATCATTTGGGGAGTCTTTGGTGGTATTTATTGGCTGCTAAAATAAGCAGCAAGTCCAGATGGTTCTCCCTAGTAAGCCAAACTGCCACTGGCAAATTATCATGTGTTACATTCAAGGTTTTATGAGCTGTTTTCACAAGAAGCTTAAAGATAGATTTTAACCTAGTCTTTTCCAAAATGATGATACTGAGTAGAAGGAACAAGATATTTCTGTTAGGTAATTCTGAATTAAGTTTTTTAAAAATACTCTGAACCATATACAAAATTGTGAATTTGAGGTTTAATAATGTGTTAGCTATTTGCAATGGACGAAGCTTAATTCTTCCATAAATGTTAGGAGCTCTGCTCTGCTAGAGAGGTTTTGAGGTGTATTCCATTAGTGATCTCTAAGCACAGCTGGTCCCAAAGCGCCCTTCCTGTTCTTCTCTACAGAACACATCACAGCCTCAGTTTATCTTAAGAATGTTCACTTATGCTGGGCGTGGTGGCTCATGCCTATAATCCTAGCACTCTGGGAGACGGAGGCGGGTGGATTGCTTGAGCTCAGCCTGAGCAAAAGCAAGACTACTAAAAAAAAAAAAAAAAAAATCGAAAAAGCGAGGCAAGAGGATCACTTGAGCCCAAGAACTGGAGATGACTGTGAGCTATGACACCAGGGGGACAGCTTGAGACTCTGTCTCAACAAAAAAAAATTTGCTTAATTGCAACATTAACTGTGTTCACGTGCTTTCTGAAAACTTGATACTTGTAATTTAAAATTACATGACCCGAAGGCATTTTATAGTTCCTAAAGTTAAAATGGTAGTTGTTCAGGTTCTTGTTTTTGTTTGTTTGTTGTTGTTTTTTTTGGTAGAGATAGGAGTCTCACTTTGTCGCCCTTGGTAGAGTGCCATGGCTGGCATCACACAGCTCAAAGCAACCTCCAATTCGTGGGCTTAGATGATTCTCTTGCCTCAGTCTCCCGAGTAGCTGGGACTACAGGCACCTGCCACAAAGCCCGGGTATTTTTGTTTGTTTGTTTATTTGTTTTGCAGTTCTGCCAAGGCTGGGTTTGAACCCCCTACCTTCGGTATATGGGGTTGGAGCCCTACTTTTTTGAGCCACAGGCACCACCCAAGTTGTTCAGGTTTTGTGGGGTCTTGGAGACAAAGTCACTCACTCTCCAGAGATTGAGATTGCAATGGCATTAATTCTTTTTTTTTTCTTTTCTTTTTTTTTTTTTTTTTTTGTTAAAAAGATTAAATCTGTCACCCTGGGTAGAGTGATATGTTGTCACAGCTCACAGCAACCTCCACCTCCTGGGCTTAAGCGATTCTCTTGCCTCAGTCTCCCAAGTAGCTGGGACTACAGGTGCCCGCCACAACACCTGGCTATTTTTTGGTTGTAGTTGTTGATTGGCAGGCCTGGGCTGGATTTGAACCTGCCAGCTCTGGTGTATGTGGCTGGCGCCTTAGCCACTTGAGCTACAGGCCCCAAGCCAATGGCATTAATTATTATAGCTCACTGCAATCTCAGACTCCTAGGCTCAAATGATTGTCCTGCCTCTGCCTCCCTAGTAGCTGGGAGACACCATCATGGCCTGCTAACTTTTTAAATTTTTTGTAGAGCTAGGGTTTTGCTCTTGTTTAGGCAGATTTAAAACTCCTGAGCTCAAACAATCCTGGTTTGCCTTCTCAGTGCTAGGATTATAGGCGTGTACCACCACACCCAGTCAACATGTTAGGGCTTAATTCTTGAATTTTCTTCATGCAAGGCTTTGGCTGGAGAAATACAACTGTCCAAATTTGTATCCTAGAGTTCTCTGGGAATCAGTAATTCTTTAGACACTTGCTGCTCAAAGTCACTCCTCCCCAGAGCCTCACTTTGTTCCCCTAGGTAGAGTGCTATGGGATCATAGCTCACAGCAGCCTCAAACATCTAGGCTCAAGCAATCATTTTGCCTCAGCCTCCCAATTAGCTGGGACTACAGGTGCCCACTACAATACCTGACTAGTTTGTTTTGTTTTGTTTTTTATAGAGACAGAGTCTCACTTTTTCACCCTCAATAGAGTGGTAGATTGCTGTGATGTCACACAGCTCACAGCAACTTCCGGCTCTTGGGCTTAGGTGATTCTCTTGCCTCAGCCTCCCGAGTAGCTGGGACTACAGGCGCCCACCACAACGCCCAGCTATTTTTTTGTTTTTGCAGTTTGGCCAGCGCTGGGTTGAACCTGCCACCCTTGATATATGGGGCCGGTGCCCTACCCACTAAGCCACAGGTGCCACCCAACACTTGGCTAGTTTTTAAAGATGGGATCTCATTCTTGCTCGGGCTAGTCTCTGAACTTGTAAGGTCAAACAATCCACCCACCTTGGCCTCCGTCTCCCAGAGTGCTGAGATTACAAGCACCATCTCGCCCATCCCCTCCTCCCCTTTTCTTGAGTCTTTCCATCCATCTTATTTAAAAAGAAGTGAATTCTGTGTGAGTGATCTGTAACACCTGTGAATCTTTTTATGCATATGGAAGATATGCCCACAGTGTATAGGATGTCTTTAAACAGTAGCTGCTATGGATGGAGAGGGAAAGGCAATTGGTTATTCTATCAGAGACCAAGTCTTGTTGATTGTCCTGACTTAAAGGTTCTGATCATTTTCATGAAGTAATGCAGGGAATTCATTTCAGCTAATGGACTATTTACCACATTAGAGGATTAGAAAAAGCCAATGTAAGTGATTTTGTATTTTTTTAAGGCAAGCATGGAATAAAGTTTATGGAGGAAAAGAAAAGGTAGGTTTATGGAGTAAGGGCAAGATACAGTTGCCAAAGACAGTGACTGGGCCTCCATTGCCAGGGCAAGCAGGCAAAGAAGTCAATGATTTTGTATTTAACATATTGATGATGGGTTTTGCTTTTATCTGTCCACACTTACACAAATTTCAGCACATATTCTGTAGTCCATGACAGTGAACACAGAAATATACACTGAACATTTTTCAGAATTACTAGATGTTAGCTGTTGCAAATTCTGAATTCCAGAGGGTTTTTGGTTTGGTTTGGACATAAATTTAAGTGGGCCATTAGTTGCTTGGGGAAGATCATGAAAAATTGGGAGTGATTTTAAGAATTCTGAACCAGGCTCGGCGCCTGTGGCTCAACGGGCCAAGGCGCCAGCCACGTACACCTGAGCTGGCGGGTTCGAATCCAGCCCGGCCCACCAAACAACAATGCTGGCAGCAACCAAAAAATGCCTGGGCGTTGTGGCAGGCACCTCCCAGCTACTTGGGAGGCGGAGGCAAGAGACTCACTTGAGCCCAGGAATTGGAGGTTGCTGTGAGTGCTGACGTCACAGCACTCTATCCAGGGTGACAGATTGAGGCTCTGTCTCAAAAAAAAAAAATTCTGAACCAAAATAAGTTGTTTTGGTACAATATTGTTGACTTTCATAAACCATTTTTAGGTAGCAAATGTATGATCTTCCTCATAATATTTAGATTGATTACTTGGTAAATGCTGTTTTATTTTTAATTGCTATGGATTCAGCTAAATGACTTTTAGCTTTTGGAGTGTGTAATTACTTTACTATCTTTACTTTCTCTCGCTGTTTTGGTTTCAATTTGGTTCTACCTGACAAGATGCATTTAGCCTGCATTGTTCCCAACCCTGGCTCGGGTCCTGTGCGAGTGGGGCGGGGTCCTGGGAGGGACTCCAAGGAGATGCGAGCGGCCAGAGCATGCGGAGCACGGGTGGACAGCGATGGCCCGGCCACCAGCAATGTTTGGCGTGAGAGTAAGCGAAACTACAAGTCGTTCTTCCCTTTGTGAAACGAAATCACTCTAATAAAGTCCATAATTAACACTAGAAAAAGCGTCACGTATCTTTTTGTTGGGTGACAGTATTGGGTTTCATTCTGGCTAGGCAGCTCTGATTCGATCACTGAACAGGAAAGTCGCTTCCCTCAAACTTTGGGGTGTGGAAGAAACACATAATTATGAGTTCCCATCGACTTCAAATAACACATTTCCCACGCTCCGCACCCCGCCACGAGTCAGCTCAGGAGAGCGCAGTGGTCCCAGAGGACCTGGGAGCCTGGCGCCCTCTCTGAAGCGGCGTGGTTGGTGGCAGCGCCGAGCAACGCGCCAGGCCGCCGACCGAGGCCCCCGGGGTTGTAGTCGCTCTCCATGCCCTGGGCCCGGGCGGGGGAAGTGCGCCGCGGACTACATCTCCCGGGATGCCTCGCGCCGCCGCTCTGCGCAGGGCCGGGAGGAGGAGGGGAGCGTGCCGGAAGCGGGAGGCGGGGCCGCGTAGACGGGGTGGTGCCGGGGCCGGCGGCCGCGCCTGCGGAGAAACGGCGCGTAACGGGCGCCCTTTGGGGCTGAGGGGCGCAGGCGCCAGGCGGAGACGGACCGGGCACTGAGAGGGAGAGGGTTGATGCGCGGAGTCTCGGGACCAAGGAGGCGACTCTGCCCCGGGGGCGGGCTCGGGATTTGAAAAATGCCTGTAGTGGGGTTGGCTGAGTTGACGCGATGGCGCGAGGTTACTCTATGGCCCTTTAGCCTTTGCACCCACTCCTAGAAAATTCCCGCGGTCTGGAATTCCGGGGCAGGATCGGTAGGTGATGGCAACGTCCCTTGATGTGTTGTCAGACAAAACGCATTTGGACCTGTAGGTCGTGAAAGTTGCCACTGCGGAGAACGAGAAACACCAGCATTCAGAAAGCCCTGTGGTAACCCCAGATAAACTTTGCATCCTAATAACAGGACAGGCCAACAGTGGGGAAATAGAGACGGCCCCCTCGGACTCCGCTCTTCCAAGGCATGCCGAAGGTGGGTTTTGGTGTAGTGAAGGGGCGGGAGTGGGGGAGACTCTTCCCAGTGGGGTGAGTCATATTTACAGCCAGTGTAAAAGGAAAAATTTCCGCCATCAGTAAAAATTGTGTGAAGGGGTTACCACAGCTTCCTGCCCATTCTTTGTGTTTGCTGCCTGGGAAATATGGGTTTTGTCTGAGAAGGGGTTTCAGCCACTAAGCTAGGCACCCATCTCCTTTTTGAAATGGGCCTGCATCTACTTTCAGAGTAAGGGATGATGGCCAGTGCACTTTATCCACGCAGTCTCAAAGCCTTGGAAAGCCCATTACTTTATCCACACTCTGCTGCTGCTAGGTAGAATGCAGAGGTGTCAGCCTAGTTCCCTGCAACCTCAAACTCCTGGGCTCCCATTTAACTGGCATTATAGGCACAGGCCACTGTGCATGACTTATTTTTCTTTTTTCTTTCTTTCTTTTTTTTTTTTTTTTGAGACAGCCTCAAGCTGTCACCCTGGATAGAGTGCTGTGACATCACAGCTCACAGCAACCTCCGATTCCTCAACTCAAGGGAATCTCTTGCCTCCACCTCCCAAGTCACTGGGACTACAGGCGCTGGCGCCTTGCCATTTTTTGGTTGCATCTGTAATTGTTTGGCGGGCCTGGGCTGGATTCGAACCCGCCAGTTCAGGTGTACACAGCTGGCACCTTAGCCCGTTGAGCCACAGGCGCCAAGCCTATTTTTCTGTTTTTAATTGAGACAAGTCTTCCTTTTGGTCAGGCTGGTCTCCAACCCCTGAGCTCAAGTGATCCTCCTGCTTTAGCTTCCCAAAGTGTTCAGATTATAGGCATGACCCACCAATCCTGCTCAGCATTTATGCTTCTTATCTGAATTGCAACCCTATAGGGAATTTTTTTCTTTTTTTTGAGACAGAGCCTCAAGTGGTCACCCTGGATAGAGTGCAGTGGCATCACAGCTCAGAGCAACCTCCAATTCCTGGGCTCAAGCAAGTCTCTTGCCTCCGCCTCCCAAATAGCTGGTACCACAGACGCCCGCCACAACGCCCGGCCATTTTTTGGTTACAGCTCTCGTTGTTTGGCGGGCCCAGGCTGGATTCGAACCCGCCAGCTCAGGTGTACATGGCCGACGCCTTAGCCCATTGAGCCACAGGTGCTGAGCCTCCCCTATAAGGAATTTTTAATTTATGGAAGTAGGGTTTGACCTTTTGAATGGGTTAAGTGTGGGAAGGCTTGATGACTGTTGGACCCAGGCACTGTTAAATCTACATCATTTTTAAGCAACCACTTTAATTTTCTTTAGTAAGGAAGATGAGCCTGATGTGGGCAGAATTCAAATAAGCTAGACAGTTCTGTGAAGGAGCTGTGAACCCTGAGATGATAGGCAGGCTGTGGAGTAAGATGTGTGGAGGTGTGGATGCTGCCCCACACCACACTAACCACCCCCCGTGAGCCCCCCCCCCCCCGGGAGATTTTGACTGCATGGAGTGCTTTGGGGGCTGGGTGGCAAAGACCAGGATGTGGTCCCTGGAGAAGATTGATAGGAAGTAGCATTAATATCAAACGTATGCAGTGAGCAAGTTTCTTCTGAGCCTCAATGTCCAACTGGAAGCATTTTTAAGTGTCACTATGAAGGATCAGGAGCATGGAATAGAAGAAAACTTTTCCAGTCACGTGACATCTTGGCCAGCAGGGTTTGTGCATGGGTCTGGGTATCAGGGAAAAGGAGAAATTTGTGTCCAACCATTTGCACCTACTACTGGTGAGTGCGGACTGTGTCCACACTCTAAGTCTGTTCTCAGAAACTCTTAAGGAACTATAAAGGACTTCTGTCCGCCTCTGGTGACTTGGCAAAAGACAAAACAATTCATTCTGCATATCTGGTTCCAACACATGTTCATCATTTGATTTTGTTGATGTGATTTGTTTTTCCCATTTTAGGCACCAAAAGCCAAGAAGGGATTGAAAGGTGAGTGGAAAGAGAGAATATTACCTTTGAGCAAATATGTATCTTTTTGCCTTGGGTGCAGAAATAACTTAGGCATGTCTATTGAAATGTTTCTTGGTGGAGTCTTGTTGTTTTTCCCTTAATTCCCTAGGCAGCCGTTGGTCTTCCTAGGTGACTCCTTGTGCTGCCTCATTTGCTCTCAGAGAAATTCGGAAATAAATATGAAATGAGGTTTTGGAAAAAATCTTTCTCACTGGGCTCTGTATCCAGAAATAAATGGTTGAAGTTAAGGGTGTGGAAGGCATTGAAGCTGAATGGGAAAACTAATTCAGTATTCACACTTAGGTTTCCCCCAGATGCCTTCATCAGGAAGTGGCCAGATGGGTGCATAGAGACCAGTTCGGGGGGCATCTCAGATGGAAGCGTCTGAAAGAAGTTTGCAAATTCCTCAAAATCTTGGTCACTTTTCCCAAAGAGCTGTGCTGAGCTTTGTTCAGAGTCTGGAAGACTTGGCTATGTTGTATCATGGGAAGGCAGGTAGAATGTAGGTTCTACTGCAAATCTGTACCTTGTTTCTTTCAGAAAGTTATTTAAGTTATGTCCCAGGGTATTTCAACAAGATATTTTAACTTGTTGCCATAGGCTTAGGAGACATCTCATGGCCAACAAAGGGAGAGCTAAACTTAAGTCCCAGCATCCTTAGACACAACTTGAGTTACGTATGCTACGGCTACTCTCCTTTCCTCCTGATGTCACAGTCGCCTCTTTTCTGTTCCAGGCTCCATTGATGATGTTCTTGGTGACCTCCTAGAGGATGATAGTAAGTGCATCTTCCCAAGAATGCCCTGGTTCAGACTTACCCTTTGGTTTTGTTTTGTTTTTAATTGAGATATAATTCACAGACCATGAAATTCACTTCTTTAAAGTGTAGAATTCAGTGGCTAAATTGTATTCACAAAGTTGTACAACCATCACCACTACCTAACTTTCATCACCTTGAAGAAATCCCATACCTATTAGAAGTCAGTCCTCCTTGGCTCGGCGCCTGAGGCTCAAGCGGCTAAGGCGCGCCGACCACGTACACCTGAGCTGATGGATTCAAATCCAGCCCGGGCTCACCAAACAACAATGACGGCTGCAACCAAAACATGGCCGGGCGTTTTGGCGGGCGCCTGGAGTCCCAGCTGCTTGGGAGACAGAGGCAGGAGACTCTTGAGACTTGAGCCCAGGAATTGGAGGTTGCTGTGAGCTGTGATGCCATATGGCTCCATCCAGGGTAACAGCTTGAGGCTCTGTCTCAAAAAAAAAAAAAAAATAGCCAGGCATTGTGTTGGGTGCCTATAGTTCTCTTCACTTAAGAGAATCGCTTCAGCCCCAGAGTTTGAGGTTGCTGTGAGCTATGACACCACAACATTCTACTAAGGGTGATAAAGTAAGACTCTGCCTCAAAAATGAAAGAATAATGCTATTTTAAACATTTGCATATGAGTTTTTGAGTGGAACACCCTAGGAATAGAATTGCTGGACCATATGGAAACTGTTCAACTTTTAGAGGAAGCTGGTTTTCCAAGACAGTAGTACAATTTTACATAGGGAAAGGGTTCTAGCTTTCCTGCCCCCCTTTACCAGTATTCATTTTCTCTTTTTGATTATTGCCATCATTTTGACTGCAAAGTGGGTATCTCACTGTTTTTTTGATATACATTTCCCTAATGATTACTGGATCTTTCCATGTGTTTACTGGCCATTTGTCTATATTCTTTTCTTTCTTTTTTTTTTGAGACAGAGCCTCAAGCTGTCATCCTGGATAGAGTGCTGTGGCATCAAAGCTCACAGCAACCTCCAATTCCTGGGCTCAGGTGATTTTCCTGCCTCCACCTCCCAAGTATCTGGGACTACAGGCGCCCGCCATAACATCCAGCTATTTTTTGGTTGCAGCCATCATTGTTGTTTGGTGGGCCAGGGTTGGATTCGAATCCGCCAGCTCAAGTATATGTGGCTGGTGAATTAGCTGCTTGAGCCACAGGCGCCGAGCCTTTTTTTTTTTTTGGAGACAGACTCTCACTTTGTTGCCCTGGGTAAAATACTACAACATTAAGTTGACTACAACCTCAAACTTTTGGGCCCAAGCGATCCTCTTGGCTCAGCCTCCCAAGTAGCTGGGACTACAGGCACATACCACTATGCCTGGGTAGTTTTTCTATTTTTAGTAGAGATGGGAGTCTCGCTCTTGCTCAGGCTGGTCTCAACTCCTAAGCTCAAGCAATCCACCTGCCTTGGCCTCCCAGAGTGCTAGGTGTGAGCCATCATGCCCAGCCTCAGGTTTCTTACATATTCTGGATATTGGTCCATTATTTTTTTTGTTCATGTGGCTGTATGGAAGATTAGGACGTTGTGGTCATGCAAAGCTCACTGAGGACATTGAGGCTTAGGTTTCCCCCACAGAGCCCTGGGAAACAAATGCACAAAGCATATAAGCCCATATATTTCAATGTGGAATTTTTCTTTTTCTTTTTCTTTTTTAGAGATAAGGGCTGTCTCTGTTTTCCAGGCTTCATTGCAGTGGCATCACCATAGCTCACTGTGCACTGCAACTTCTGGGATCTAATTATCCTCTTTTTTTTTTTTTTTTTTTTTTTTTTGAGACAAAGCCTCAAGCTGTCACCCTGGATAGAGCGCTGTGGCATCACAGCTCACAGCAACCTAGAATTCCTGGGCTCAAGCGAGTCTCTTGCCTCCGCCTCCCAAGTAGCAGGGACCACAGGCGCCCGCTACAACGCCCGGCCTTTTTTGGGTTGCAGCTGTCATTGTTGTTTGGTGGGTCCAGGCTGGACTTGAACCCGCCAGCTCAGGTATACATGGCTGGCACCTTAGCCCCCTGAGCCACAGGCGCCGAGCCCCCCATGCGAGTTTTTTTAGGGGTGACACTGGGACTCACTTATGGGGCCAGGTTCTTTCCTCCAAATACACCTGTCTTTCAAGCTGAGGAAAGTTGCCACTCTTTTCATTCTGACTTTGGTTTGCTTTAACTGAATAACATCTTTTTTGTTTTCTTTTTTGCTAGTGACAATACCTGAGAAGCCTGTTAAACTAGCTTCACCCGCCAGAGACACCACGGGTGTATCTCAGGCACTTCCTTCTTCAAAGGCCAGAACAAAGTGAGTGCGGGAGCGGCTTGGGTATCCATGGCATATTTCAGTCCAAATGCTCTTGTCCTCCACTTCCTACTCCTGCTGGGCATGTCCAGTTTTTAATGTCAGTAATTTCCACCCTCCTCCCTTCAGTTCTTAGTTGTTAAAGGACCCTGGGGGAATTGAAAGAGAAGTGAAGTGCTGGCGGCGCCTATGGCTCAAAGGAGTAGGGCACCAGCCCCATATACCGGAGGTGGCTGGTTCAAACCCAACTCCAGCCAAAAATTGCAAAAAAGAAAAAAAAAAAGAGAACTGAAGTGGAGGTCAGAGGTTCTGGCTTTTTATTTATTTATTTATTTTTTTTTTGCTGTTGTTATTGAGACAGAGCCTCAAGCTGTCCCCTTGGATGGAGTGCTATGCCATCACAGCAACCTCCAACTCCTGGGCTCAAGCGATTCTCCTGCCTCTGCCTCCCAAGTAGCTGGGACTACAGGCACCTGCCACAACGCCTAGCCATTTTTTGGTTGTAGCCGTCATTGTTGTTTGGTGGGCCTGGGCTGGATTTGAACCCACCAGCTCAGGTGTATGTGGCTGGCGCCTTAGCCCGTTGAGCCACAGGCGCTGAGCCTTTTTTTTTTTTTTTTTTTGGATAGAGCCAGAGTCTCATTTTGTTGCCCTTGGTGGAGTGCCGTGGCCTCACACATCTCACAGCAACCTCCAGCTCTTGGGCTTAGCCGATTCTCTTGCCTCAATCTCCCAAGTAGCTGGGACTACAGGCACCCGCCACAACACCCAGCTAGATCAGTGCTTTTCAAATTATGTTTGGTGTAAGGTTCTCCTGACAAATGAGAGAGAAGGGAGGTGCTCTGTGAGTTCCCTGCCTCTACTCTCATTAAAACTATAGCAGTTTTTTTTTTCTCTCTTATCTATTGTGTTTAGCAATTTAAGGGGCTCTACTACTTTACAAAAAGCTAAAAATTATTGCATTAAATGGCCTGCAAATTTCCTTTTAGCATCTCTGTTCTGGAGAAGTTTATCCAAGTTTACTAAGACTCTCTAAGCCACTCTTCCTCTTTTAGAGCCATCTAGGGCCCTGGGGATACTGGGAGGTGCTCACTCCACTCCTTTGCAGGTCCCTCCTGAGTGACAATATCTTCAGAACCAGGGCAGACCTGGCAGGAGCTGATGCTGAGGTGAGACTGGCCCCATTCTCTAATCCACAACCTTTCTACTTGTCCCCAGAAATAGTGAGATTGGGTGGTTATGGCCAAGAGGCTGCCCACAGAATGGTTTAAAAGTCTTTTCTCTTTGGGTTTTCTTTTTTTTTTTACTGTTTTTTAGAGACAGACCAGGCCATAGTCAGAGTGCAGTGGCGTAATCATAGCTCCTAGCAACCTCAAATTCCTGGGCTCAACTAATCTTCCTGCCTCAGTCCCCCAAAGTGCTGAGGTTACTGGTGTGAACCAGTATGCCTGGCATGATTTGTTCTTAAGCAAAATAATTCTCAAGGCTGTCGTGTGGCCTCAAAACAACATTCTTCTTCCCACCATCAAGATGAGCTAGGAGGCCGGGCACCATGGCTCACACCTGTAATCCTAGCATTCTGGAAGACCGAGATGGGTAGATTGCCTGAGCTCACAGGTTTGAGACCAGCCTGAGTCAGAGAGAGACCTTACCTCTAAAAATAGCTGGGCATTTTGGTGAGTGCCTGTAGTCCCAGCTACTTGGAAAGCTAAAGCAAGAGAATCTCTTGAGCCCAAGAGTTTGAGGTTGTTGTGACTGTGACACCATGGCACTCTAAAAGTGAGACTTTGTCTCAGGAAAAAAAGAGCTAGGAGAGTGCCTAGCAACTGCTGAAGCCTCAGGTGTTGCCCCTTTCCCATAATAAACTACCTAGCTGGCCAGTCACATGGACAGGAAGTAGCAGGATCTCAGTCCTGGGATGGAAGAGGAGGAGAAAGTGGCAGGGCTTTCTGGGCAGGTTCAACTTCAGACAACAGCCAAGCCCACATGCAGGGGACACAGCGCTCCTCTTCCTGTTAGCAGTCTGCCTACCAGGAGCTTGGGACCAGAGACCTGGGTATTGTGGGGCTTTAGCTAATGACCATCCCTGTCTGTGTCCTTACCCTCCCATGAACTTAGCTTTCAGATATCTCAGATGCAGACCCACAGGCTTTGCTCGAGGCCATGAAGGTAAGGAAACAGTTTGCACAATTTGGGGGAGGGGATGGTACTGATATTTTGTGCCAAGGCTTCGTTGTCCCTCTGATTTCTCCCCTTACAACTCGTGTTTCTGAGCCCTTCCCAATGCAAGAACGGAGCTTGCCTATGAGCTATTGGCTTCTCACCTCTCTGGGTATAAACTAGTCTTCTGGTGTATAGAGAGTGGACAGTCTCTGCCCTAGGCCTCTGGTGGAATAGGGCCAGCCCCAGCCAAAGGCTCACGTGGTTGAGGCTCCCCACTCCCTCCCCCACCTAGGGTGACACAGGGAGACTATCTCCTCCAACATTTGTTCTTACTGTTTCTCCATATTTCTCCTGCCAAGTCCCCTTCGTTTGGGACTACTGACTTCTCATTAGATCAAGCCCAAAGCAGATCTTTGCAATGGAATTTTTTTTTTTTTTTTTTTTTTTTTTTTTG
>CAUYON010055759.1:0-28930 GCA_963573935.1 Arctocebus calabarensis
GATTTGCATTTCTCTGATGATTAAGGATGGTGAGCATTTTTTCATGTGTCTGTAGGCTGTGTGCCTGTCTTCTTTAGAGAAGTTTCTCTTCAAGTCCTTTGCCCACCCTGAGATGGGATCACTTGTTCTTTTCTTGCTAATACATTTGAATTCTCTGTGGATTCTGGTTATTAAACTTTTGTCGGAGGCATAACCTGCAAATATTTTCTCCCATTCTGAGGGCTGTCTGCTTGCTATACTTACTATGTTCTTGGCTGTGTAGAAGCTTTTTAGTTTGATCAGGTCCCAGTAGTATGTTTTTGATACTGTTTCAATTGCCTTCAGAGTTCTCCTCATAAAATATTCGCCCAGGCTGATTCCTTCAAGAGTTTTCCCTGAAATTTCCTCTAGTATTTTTATAGTTTCATGTCTTAAGTTTAAATCTTTAATACAGTGAAAGTCTATCTTAGTTAATGGTGAAAGGTTTGGATCCAATTTTATTCTTCTATAGGTCACCAGCCAGTTCACCCAGTACCATTTGTTAAATAGGGAATCTTTTCCTCACTGAATGTTTTTAATTGGCTTGTCAAAGATCAAATAATGGTAAGTAGCTGGGTTCATCTCTTGGTTCTCTATTCTGTTCAATACATCTACCTCTCTGTTTTGTTTTGTTTTTTTGCTTTCAATTTTTTTTTATTTTTACATATACTTGTGTTCTCTATTCTATTCCATACATCTACCTCTCTGTTTTTATGCCAGTACCATGCTGTTTTGACCACTATTGATTTATAGGACAGTCTTAGGTCTGATAGCGTTATTCCTCCTGCTTTGTTTTTATTTCTAAGTAATGTCTTGGCTATTCGAGGTTTTATCTGATTCCATATAAAACGAAGTATTATTTTTTTGAGATCTTTAAAATATGACAATGGAGATTTAACAGGAATTGCATTAAAATTACATATTGCTTTGTGTAGTATGGACATTTCAACAAAGTTGATTCTTCCCAGCCATGAGCATGGTATGTTTTTCCATTTGTTAACATTTTCAGCTATTTCTTTTCTTAAAGTTTCTTAGTTCTCTTTGCAGAGATCTTTCATGTCCTTTTTCTTCTTTGGCACTACTGTGAAAGGAATAGAGTCCTTGACTTTTTTCAGCTTGGCTATTGTTGATATATACAAAGGGTACAGATTTGTGAGTGTTGATTTTGTAACCCGAGATACTGCTGTATTCATGATCACTTCAGAAAGTTTTGCAGTAGAATCCTAGTGTTTTCTAGATATACAATCATATCCTCCGCGAAGAGTGAAAGTTTGATCTATTCTGACCGTATGTGGATACCCTTGATCGCCTTTTCTTCCCTAATTGCTATGGCTAAAACTTCCATAACAATGTTAGAGAGTAATAGAGACAATGGGCAACCTTGTCTGGTTCCTTATCTAAGTGGAAATGATTGCAGTTTAACTCCATTCGCTATGATATTGGCTGTGGGTTTACTCTAGATGGCCTCTATTAGTTTGAGAAATATCCCTTCTATACCAATTTTCTTAAGTGTTCTGATCATGAAAGGATGCTGGATATTATCAAAAGCTTTTTCTGCATCAATTGAGAGAATCATATGGTCTTTATTTTTAATTTGTTTATGTGCTGAATTACATTTATAGATTTATGTATACTGAACCAGCCTGGAAACCCTGGGATAAAGCCTACTTGGTCATGGTGTATAATATGTTTGATGTGTTGCTGGATTCTGTTTGTTAGGATCTTATTGAATATTTTTGCATGAATATTCATTAGTGATATTGGTCTATAATATTCTTTTCTTGTTGAGTCTTTCTCTGGTTTAGGGATTAAGGTGAGGTTTGCTTCATAGAATGTGTTCTTCTTTTTCTATATTTTGGAAAAGGTTGAGTAATATAGGTACTAGCTCTTCTTTAAACGTTTGGTAGAACTCTGATGTGAAGCCATCTGGTCCCGGGCTTTTCTTTATAGGGAGAATTTGAATAGTTCATGCTATTTCAGAACTTGATATAGGCCTGTTCAACATTTCCATTTCATTCTGGCTAAGTCTAGGAATGTGGCGTGCTTCCAAGTATTGGTCAGTTTCTCTCAGATTTTCATATTTCTTATAATAAAAGTTTCTTATAATATTTGTTAAGGATGTTTTGAATTTCTGAGGGATTGGTTGTTATTTTGTGTTTACCATTTCTGATTGATGAAATTAGATATTTTACTCTTTTTTTCCTGGTTAGGTTAGGCAAAGGTTTATCTATTTTATTGACCTTTTCAAGAAACCAACTTTTTGATTTATTTATCTGCTGTATAATTCTTTTCTTTTCAATTTCATTTAATTCTGCTCTAATTTTGGTCATTTCTTTTCTTCTGCTAGGTTTGGGATTAGAATATTCTTCCTTTTCCAATTGCTTGAACTGTCTCATTAAGTTGTTAACTTCTTCTCTTTCCGTTCTCTTGAGGAAGGCTTGCAGTGCTATAAATTTCGAGGTTCATGTGTACATTGTTGTTTTGTTCAAAAAATTTGGTAATTTCATTCTTAATCTCGTCTATGACCCATTTATCTTTCAGCATAAGGTTATTTAGCTTCCATGTTTTTGTATGAGTATGCAGATTCTTGTTGTTATTGAATTCAATTTTTATTCCCTGATGGTCTGAGAGGATGCAAGGAATAATTTCTATTTTTTTAATTTGCTGAGGTTCGACTTGTGACCTAAGCTGTGATCAATTTTGGAGTATGTTCCGTGGGCTGATGAGAAGAATGTGTATTCAGTTTTGTTGGGATGAAAAGTTCTGTAGATGTCTGTTAAATCCAAATGTTGAATGGTTAAGTTTAAATCTAAAATTTCTTTACTTAGCTTCTTTTTGGAGGATCTGTACAACACTGCTAAAGGAGTGTTAAAAATCTCTGACTAATATGAAGCTGAAGGAAATTAAATTGCTCATGTCTGTTAGAGTTTCTCTTATAAATTGAGGCACATTCTGGTTGGGTGCATAAATATTAATAATTGAAATCTCATCATATTGAGTGTTACCTTTAACAAATATGAAGTGTCCATCCTTACCCTTCCTTACTTTGGTTGGTTTAAAGCCTATTGTATCTGTAAATAAGATTGCAACACCTGCTTTTTTTGCTTTCCATTTGCCTGGAATGCAGAGCACCATCCCTTCACCTTGAGTCTATATTTATCTCTTAATGTAAGATGAGATTCTGGTATTCAGCAGATATCTGGCCTGAGTTTTTGTATCTAATCAGCCAACCTGTGCCTCTTTAGAGGACAATTTAAACAATTCACATTAATTGCAAATGTTGATAAGCCTTTTGAAAGTCCAGTGGACATTTTTAATCCTTTTGCCACTGTGAAAGTGGGAATTTGATCCAAAGTTTCTGAGTGAGTTACTTTTGTGGTGGAGGATTATACTGGTATTATGGAGGATAGGTCTGAGAATATCCTGGAGACCTGGTTTAGTTTTGGCAAATCTCTTCAACATGTGGATGTCATTAAAGTATTTAATTTCTCCATCATAAATGAAACTCAGTTTAGCTGGATACAGGTTCCTGGGTTGAAAGTTATTTTGTTTTAGGATATTAAAAGTCTATGACCATTCTCTTCTAGCTTGAAAGGTTTGAGCAGAGAGATCTGCAGTTGTTCTAATATTCTTCCCCTTGTAGGTTATGGTTTTCTTACATCTGGCTGCTTTCAGAATTTTCTCCTTCATATTAATTTTAATGAAGTTGATTATGATGTGCCTGGAGGATGTCTTATTCTGGTTGAGTCATGCAGGGGTTCTGAAACTGTCTGCTATCTGAATTTCAGAATCTCTGGCATGTATGGAAAGTTCTCTTTCATAATCTCGTGAAGAAGACTCTGTGAGGCCACTTCATCACTTTCAGGGATCCCTATAAGGTGAATATTCATTTTCTTCGAATTATCGCAGAACTCTCTGAGAGAATGATCTGTTTTTGCCCTCCATTTCTCTTCCTCTTTGAAAGCTTGTGAGCATTTGAAAGCTTTGTCTTTAATGTCAGAAATTGTTTCTTTTGCTTGCTCCATTCTGTTACTGAGGGATTCCACTATATTTCTCAGATCTTTTTGGGTTGCAAATTCTTGTCTCAATGTGTCAAAATCTTTAGTCATTTTGTCTTTAAATTCGTTGAATTCTTGAGTCATCTTTTTGATTACTGCTTGAGATTCTAATTCCATCTTTTCCTCCATTCTGTTGATCTTATTTGCTATCCAGATTCTGAATTTGATTTCTGACATCTCAGCCATTTGTTTATGCATGGGATCTTGTGTTTTGTCTGCCTTGTTGTTCCTTGAAGGAGTTGATCTACTCTGATTATTCATATTGCTAGTTTTTCTGTTGATTCTGCCTCTTGATTGTTTTTCACCGTTGCCTCTGGCCATCCTTAGAGTTGTGGAGGTGTCTGTCCCAGATCAGACCCCAGTAGGATCATTCTGTTGTTGCTGGATTTTTGTAGGAAGTGACCCTATGTAGCTCCTCTGTTACTGCCCCAGCCAGGGAGTTCTGGTTGTGGGAGCAGCTCTAGAGCAGGGCACACATGGCTCCAGCAGCAAGGTGGGGGATGGTACACATGTTTCTGGCAGTGCCTATTGCCTGGTGACCTTGGCAAAGAGAGCCCATGGCTCCAACAGTCTCTGGCCAGGTGGAGGGCTCTGTGCAGAGGTAGGGATGGTGTCGCAGGGAGGGAGTGGACTGCACTGCTTCCATATTCCCTGGCCAGACAGGTGGGGCTGCTGTAGAGACAGGGAGGGTACTGGAGGGAGGACATGGGTTGTGTGGCTCCTGGTCGGGGCGGCAGGGTGGACCAGTGCCCAGTGGTGCATCACAGAGTTCGTGCAGTTCCCAGAGTCCCTGGCTAGAGCCCAGCAGTGCCCAGTTGCCTGGTTTACGAGTCCTTGGCCACAATGGATGTGGGCGAGGGGAAGGCTGGGCGCAACACCCAGAGTCTCTTGCCTGGCAGGGCACTTCGTCCGGCAGACAGGGAGGGGAGACACTGCTCAAGAACCTCCTCCCACAGTCTCAGCAAGGTTTAGGCTTCTGGTTCATCAGATAATGGGGGAAGGGTGTATTGGAAGTTCAGAATGGCAGGGAAAACTTTAGTTCAGTTTTTCTGCCTAGCTAGAGAGTGTTCAGAGTCACAGCAGTGTCCCACTGAGGAAGTAGTCCCCACTTCCCACAGCACTCTTCCATGGGGTGAGACAAGAGGTCCACAGTTCATTGCTCGTCTGTAGAAAACACGCAGGATAAACGAAGAGGAAAAAGAAGGAAGCGTGCACACACACACACACACACACACACAAAACCCAAAAAATTCCCCACAGCTTTCTTGGGGAGGGGATGGACACTTTTCTTTTTAGATTAATTTTGTACCTGACACTTGCTTTCTTGAAGTTGCAGCTTGTCTTAGTAGAGGTGACCTGCAGTGATCACTTCTCTCTCAGCTGGCCTCCCAGTCTTCAGCTGAATAGGGCATTTTCTGGACATTATCCTTCCCTTTGGACAGGAGCCTCTTTCAGAAGCTGCTTCCAGTTGGCCATCTTGCCTCTCCCCCTGTTTGTTTGTTTTTGAAACAGTGCCTCACTGTGTCACTCTGGGTAGAGTTCTGTGTTGTCATAGCTCACAGCAACCTCAAAGTCTTGTGCTCAAGCAATCCTCAGCTTCCTGAGTAGCTGGAACTACAGTTACCCACTGAAACACCCAGCTAGTGTTTTTATTTTTAGTAGAGACAGAATCTTGCTTTTGCTCACGCTGGTCTCAAACTCCTGAGCTCAAGCAATCCACCTGCTTCAGCCTCCCAGAGTGCTAGGATTATAGACGTGAACCACTGGGCCCAGTTTTTTTCTCTTTTTTTTTGAGAAAGTATTAAATAACTATACCTAAAATAATAATTTTTGAAAATTATTTCTTATGGCAGTTTTTGTGGCATGTCCTCTCTTCTAACGTCTGATTAAAATATATCTATTTTAAAAATTTTCTTTTGGGAATTTTGTTACTTCCAGAGTTATTGGAAATTATTCTAGGGCTTTTTATCTGAAGTCACTTTGGATATTTAAATCATCAACTTTATTGACTAGAAAATTGTTCTTTGTCTATGGTGCCAGAGAAGCAAGCAGCCCTATATATTGCATGTAAATGTCAATATATGAAAGAGCATGATTAAAATTTCCATAATGTCTTCTTGTCCTCTGGACCTCTTAAAGGAGTAATGGCTTTGATAACGCATGTTTATGCCTACCTGATGGGATCTCCTTCTGCAATAAACTCTAAGGCTAAAGGGTGACTGTATTCTTCAAATTAGAGCAAGCACATGCTTAAAGTAATGGTTTTCACCTTTTGTAAAATTGTCACACATCGGTTTATAAGTTCTTATGGGCAACACAGCCCTGTCACTAACTCATTTGTTGGGTGATTGTTAATAAAGGTTTTGGTGTGCATGGGTGATTCTCAAGTCCAGGTTCTTGTTCTATCGCTTTCCTTCTCATGAAGACAGTCATACTTAGTGGACTGTAGTACTGTTGTTGACAGCCATTAGCTTAAGGGGTAGACTGTTGAAGTCCTGTTTTATTTCTCAGTATATTTAGTGTACATTCTTGCCTTTCTAATTATGATCCAGGAAACAGCAGCATCAGCATGACCTGGGAACTTGTTAGAAATGTAGACTATGAGGCTCCACTCTAGGCTCACTGAATAAGGGTTTGCATTTTAACAAGATACCTAGATGAGTTATAAGCATATCAACATTCAAATAACCCTATTTTAGATGGTTCTGCATATGCTCACATCCAAAGCAACTGCAGAAAACTCTTAGTTGCTGTATTTTGGGTGATAGGAATTGACAAAAACCAACCAACCAACAAAAACCCACAATCAGACACAATAATTCTATCTATTGCAAGTGATGGGTATTAATATGTGAAACAGGGAAATGCTAGATATTTGGTTTATTTACTTCTAGCCTTTGGAACTGGTTATTTTTCTATTTCTACTATCTTTCCTGTTGAGTTTGGGTTCTAACCTGGCTCATTTAGAGAAAGAAACTAAAGCACATAAAGCAAATAGCATTTTTAACTTGCTTCCCCTGAGAGCAAGATTGTGTGGTTTTATCTCACATAGAACAACAGCTTTTGTGAAGGAATCTAATTTCATCCCACATGAGTAGCCAGGGTTTAGGATGCAACCAACTGACCAAAAATACATTGTACACCCAAGACAGAAACACAGATCTCTGTCAGAAACAAAATGCTATGCTTGGAAGGTAGTGTTCCATTAGGAGATTCCTAAAGAATGCCAGTAGTTCTAGCTGCTGCCTCAGCTGGCACACTGTTGTATCCTGGGCCACTGCTGGGTGGGATGTTGAGAGGATTCCCCTTCTCTCTTACCCGGCTGGTAGGATTGTAAATTAGGATAGAATTTATAGAGGGCATATTTGATAAATGTGTATCAAAATCCTTCAAAAGTAAATATTCTGTGATCCAGCTATTCTGCTGCTAGAAATTTATTAAAAATAATCATATGCTTGGATTAGTAAATAGTATATCAGTTCTATGAAGAGATGGCTAACGCATCTGTGGGAAACAAAAGACATTTTTTTCTTACTCTACAATTACCATCCCTACCTTTCATTTTATATCCCTCTAACCTCCCTCAAATTAACTGAAGGTTCTTTAGTAAATGATTTAATACCATGTGAGGCTCACTTCCCTTATTTGGGCAACAAAGAGTTTGGGAAGGTAGTGTTTCTCAGCATTTATCAATGGATTATTTCACCTCTCTGTTTGAAATGCAGACTCCTAGGCTGGAGTCAGCATGGCACCCTTGAAGGAGGGATTATCTTCTTTGTAAGGTAAAGGACACAGGCTTTCATTATCCACTTTAGTGAAAGGTAGAACTAGGATTTGAAGCTGGTTCTACTGGAACAAGAATCCCAGTGCTTGTTTTATCATTCTGATGCTAGGGGAGCAGGTAGACAGAGAGGTACAGAGCCTGCCCTTGTGAGCTTACATCCTAGCAAGCAGGAGTTGTGATAATTACTGTCATGTGCTTGCTCCTTGTGGTTCCTTAAAACGATTCCTTAAAGTGGCTTTTTTGGAGGACACATGTCTCTTGTACATTGACTGCCACACTAAAAAAAAAAAATGTTTTCCTTGGGGGCCACAGTGTTGCATTAGGTCAAAGAGACACATGAGTTATATATGCTTTGTGAGGCCCCAGGCTTAAAATGAGCATGAGTTAAATATAACTCACACAACAATTAAATTCATGTGCTTCACCTGACAAAACATTATGGCCCTAAGGCAAAAATGTTTTTTCTCATGTGGCAGTCAGTGTGTTAAAAGCATTAAGCACCTCATTTGTACCTGGCAGTATGAAGTACCCAGTGATCAAAATACACCCAAACCTATGGCCTGATTGGGTTAGATCAGTTTGTTAATAGCCCACTTTTGAACCCTCTCCCCTCATTTAGTTAAGCTTCCACTAAAATTCAGTTAATTGAAAACAATCAGTTAAAATAGTCTTTTGTGTGTGTGTACATACTAACTCATTGGAAGCATGGTAGTATGCAACACAACTGCTCAAATCCCATCACTTCTGAAGATGAAGACCCAGGATACATTGACTCTTTATGTTAAAATTGTAAATTATTATTTTAAAAATGAACTCAAGAACTGGTGCTTTAAACATGCTGTTATGCTATTTAATGCTCTTTCATTATTTTTGGTTTTCAGTTTTATGGGCTGTTTGGTTGCGGTGATAGCAGAGAATTATTGTAGCCTTCAGGGGGATGAAAGGAGGAATGGAAATGATTAAAAATAAATTAGCTTTTTCATGTAGAAAAGAGGAATAGTAAAGAAGCAGCAATGCATTCTTAAAATGATTCAGTAATTTAGTAGGGCATTTCAAAGCCTTATTAAAAATTAACAAATTGATCTTAATGCAGTTCATCTCATTTTGTTGGCAGGTTGCCCAGTGCCTTGAGGCTCTGGTTAATGGGCTCAGATGATAATCTCCGCCAAATGACAACAACCTAACATTTCAGAAACCATCTTTGCTTTCAGTTGATTATATAGTGTGGCCAAGACAGAAAAGAGGTGGGCCCTTTCAGAAAATCCTTATAGTTATTTTCACAAAAGTTTAATTTTAATTTATCAATTATATAAGAAAGATGAAATGTGTTAAGTATTGCTACTGAATCTGGGGGTTGTTGCCACACATTAGGATCATAAATACCTTTGCTGAACACCAGCTGGATAGACAATATCTATATACATTAAAGCAAATTAGGCCAGAATGAAATTTTCAGATCTCTAAGAAGTATATACATTTGACATAATGGAATAGAAGTAGCAAGATAAGGCAGCCAGACTATGTGCATACTGCATTTGCTGGCTAGGTCAGCGATCTGCCTATGTCCCTTTTGTTCCTGTCCAAGGAAGTGGCATCTGGTGGGTGTGTTTGTGGCATTCACATCAGCAAATTAAGCGCATCTCTGAACATCTGTGCCCACATCAGTGTTTTATTTGATCTACATAGCTTCTCATTTTCTGATGCATTATTGTTTCTATGAAAATTGATGGTAACCAAGAATCTTTGACTTAAAAAGCACTCTAAAAGATTCTAATTCAAAACCATCCCTCTAGGTTTTTTTCTATACCCCATTTTAGGGCTTAGACTATTAAATTGCCTAATTACATAGAACTAGGATATGGAAGAGAGTTGTACCAAATCTCCTCCACTGCTCATCTCTCCCCAGTCTCCCCCAAATATTGATCCAATCCTACCTTATTTATTGATTTAACACACACACACACACACATACACACTGTATCTTCTCCTAATTCTAGTCATTCATTTTTAGGTGGATAAGTGGTGGGATAATTTAATGATACTTTTGTAGTGATTTTTGAGATATGCCTATAATGGATTAAGAAAGTTCTCAGTAGTTTCAGTCATCTCAGCTATCCTTCATGTATTTGTAGTATTTCTAGTAGCCTGTGTTTATGAATCTTTCCAAAGATTTGCATATATCCTCATTATTTTACTTTTTGTAGAAATGTCCTTTTCTGCTTATAGTTCATGGATTTACATAGAATTTAATTGATTATACATAATTAAAATAATAAGTCTGCTGGAATTGGTAGCTTTGAGGACATAAACAAGTGACAAAGGAACAGTTAGGAACAAACGTGTGCAAGGGCACCAGAGATGAATGTAGTAGTCAGAAGTGCTTGGTATTTAATGGACATTAGCACACATCAGTTAATCTAGTGACTTGATTAAGAGGAGATTGACTAAGGAAGCTGTAATAACTGACATTGTTAAAGGGTTCATTCTGGGCCAGACCCTGGGTTAGTCATTTAACATAGTCTCTTATCTAATCTTTACTGTTAACTATGAGGGTTATGCATTATTAACCCCATTTATACAAATGAAGAAAAAAATGCTAAGTAGTTTGTCCAAATCCACAGTGCTAGCAAGTTGCAGATTAAGGAAAAAACCCAGATTTGACTGTCTCCAAAAGCTTTATTTTTAACCACTATGTTAAAATTATTCATCATGATGAATTTTGACTATATAAAAACTCCAATGTATACCTATAGAAAGATATCACAAATAAAATCTCCATTTTAAGAAATAACTGTAATTTTCCCACTTGGTATTGTTTTGTTGTTATTCCTGTTATAGGAATTCACAAGAAAAGCTTTGTGGAAAGAGCTTGGAAAAACACACAATGGCTCTTGGGTTCTGTGTAAATGAGGGTAAATAAACTAAATGTCTCCTTCCACTCTATGTTATATATTAAAAAGTTTAAAATTTCACTAGTGAATGATGTCAAACTTAATATATCCTCAGCAGTTAACAGGAGTTTAGTCTGCTTGCAGATTTTTAAGTTTGGAACATGGAGATTTTATAGGAGACTTTTGTTTTCTTGTGGTTCTTTGTACTGTTGCCCCACCCTATTCATTTTAAGTCCTTTGGTTTTGATGATAGCTTTGATCTTTGATTAGAGAGGATAATTAGGATAATTAGGGAATGTCTGTGGGCTTTATTGGTGATTTAGACAGTGATATGTATATGGCTAAGTTGTGGGATGAACTTGAGTTCATATATATGTGGGATTTTTTTGTTTCTCCTATCTTAAGGGGTTAAAGGTATTTTAAAAATAAGTTTAAAATAGAAAATAGAGCTTGACTTTATAAAATAAGTTTCAAGTAAGGCAATCATTTGTTTTGGCTTACTAAGAGCTCTTGAAAATAACTTCCCCAAATCCTTAATCATACATGGAATGGCAGGTACTTTTGTTCTCATTCTCTGTAATAAAGTTAAGATAATCCTGGTTTGAATAGATTTGTAGAATCTCCTGTACTTAAATGGAATGCTCTTGTCTTAAACTAATTTGGCAATCAGTTCCCTAGAGCACCCTTATATCAGCATATTTGTCTCACACATTTTTTCTGTTTTCATGCATTAAAAAAATTATTTGTCTCATTCTTGCCTCTGGGTCATCACATAGATCACCTAATTTATCCAGAATAGCCTGTCCTTCACCTCATGGTGGCTGGTAAATGCTTAACAATCAGCTCTGAAAGGAAAAAAAAAAAGAAAACAACGTCCCCCAAAGAAAAACAAAAAAATAGAATTGCCCTGCCCCTTATTAGTAGCTTTGCTGATTTCTGCTGTGTAAATACTCTCTTGCAGCATATTTTGAGCTGCCACCTTCACACCACTGGATGCTGAGCTCACGAGAGCTGGCTCCTGGACAGCTCTGCTTTGTCCCTTCTGTCCTTTCATCATATAGGTTCTGGGGGCTCAATGCTTTTCTGATGATTTTGACCCATGGGAGGCAGGCAACACTCTCTGCCAATGCTTCCTTGCAGAGTTTCAAGTTTTTGTTTTACCAATTCTTTTGCTTACTACTTCAAATGTATTTGTAAGTGGAGGATTTCATGGTAAAGATTATTTTGTGAAGAGGCAAACACATGTTCTCACACAAATGAATTGGCATTTGTTCTGTTTCGTCAGTTTTGGTGGTGGCATACTAAATTTCCTGATCTTTTCAGAGGTCTCAAGCTTTATCTGTCCAGCTTGCTTAACCCCTATGCGGAGATGAAATCAACCCATATGCTAGATTCTTGGCTTTCACACTTCTTCCAGTTCCATTTCCACTGATTTCTCAAGTATAAATGCTTGTATGCCCATGGTGAATATTTTGCTGCAATGTCTCTGAGTTTTTTGCAAGAGGGGACAAGCAACACAAATGTGATGCCACGCCTCAATTTATATGAGGCCTTCCTAACATTTAAACAGGATTTCAATGCAAATAAAATGATTCGCATGACTTTTGATGATTTAACTAACTGGGATTAATGTTCTCATAAAATGTCTTCTGCTTTTCCTATCATGTTCTGAAGCTCCCTATGTTGAATTGTATAACATCAGTAGGATGAAATACAGAATACAGTTACTTGCAGTGAGGCATGGTGGCTCACAGCTGAGGTGGATAGAGTGCCTGAGTTCACAGGTTTGAGACTAGTCTGAGCCAGAGCGAGACCTCATCTCTAAATATAAAAAAAAATAGCTGGGCATTGTGGCAGGCACCTGTAAGTTCCCCAGGGAGGCTAAGGTAAAAGAGTTTACAGCCCAGAGTTTCAGGTTGCTGTGAGCTATGACACCACAGCACTCTACCAACCGGTGACAAAGCAAGACTCTGTCTAAAAAAAAAAAAAAAGAATGCAATTACTTCCCACAGGTCCTTCTTCACAAGACATCTAAACTTAAAATTTTTTGGAGGGGGGTAAAAATTTTCACAGTTGATACAAAGAAATGGCCATGCTAGTTTAGATGATGTGGAGAGAGTTTATGCTTATAATTCCTTTTGCTCTGAACACATGGAAATGATAGATAAGATAGAATAAGAAGAGAACAGAAGACCAAAAAAGAAAGAGGAGTGATATAATTAGTTCAAATACAAAATAAATATTTTAGGGACCTCAAAGTGTTGCAAAAAATGCCTAAAAGTGAACAAAGCTAATGCTGCTGTTTTTCTCACATGTCACCTTCTCAGTAAGGCATTCTCTAGGCAACCAGGCTGAAGTGGGAACTTCCCTTTCTCCTACCCAGACCTGCACTGTCCCTCTTCACTCTTTCATTTTTATCCTCAGCACTTATCATTTACTTTATTTTTATTTATTTATTTATTTTATAGCAACAGAGTCTCACTTTATTGTCCTGGGTAGAGTGCCATGATGTCACACAGCTCACAGCAACCTCCAACTCCTGGGCTTAGGCGATTCTCTTATCTCAGCCTCACAAGTAGCTTGGACTACAGGCACCTGCCACAACGCCCGGCTATTTTTCTGTTTTGCAGTTTGGCACAGGTCGAGTTTGAACCCGCCACCTTTGGCATATGGGGCCGGCACCCTACTCAATGAGCCACAGGCGCCGCCCCTCAGCACTTATCATTTAAATACTATATATTTCACCAATTTATCTTACTGTCTGACTAGAGTGTCAGGTCCAGGAGGGCGATTTATCAGTCAAATATTTGAAAATGAATAAAGAAATGTTAACACATATAACATGTTGAACAAAGTTTTAGTATGTACTAAGTTTTCTTTTTTCTTTTTTTTTGTAGAGACAGAGTCTCACTTTATCGCCCTTAGTAGAGTGCTGTGGCATCACACAGCTCATAGCAACCTCCAACTCCTGGGCTTATGTGATTCTCTTGCCTCAGCCTCCCGAGTAGCTGGGACTACAGGTGCCCACCACAACAACCGGCTATTGTTTTCTGCTTTTGCAGTTCAGTGGAGGCCGGGTTTGAACCCACCACCTTCAGTATATGGGGTCAGCGCCCTACTCAATGAGCCACAGGTGCCACCCTATACTAAGTTTTCCATAAATATTGTTATTACTATTACCACTATTATAAACAGACCAGTTGGTCTCGAATGGTCTGGCCTTTCCCTCCTCTCTCTGTCTCTTTTCTACTCCTCTGCTCCTTTTGCTTCTCACTTTGGTGCTCTTTCCACTACTTTCTGCCATGTTCTTTCTTTCTCAGTTTCTTCTGTGCTGCCCCACCTCAACCTCCTTGCCATGTCCTTAGGGCTACTTAGCCTTGATGACAGCAGTGTCTAAGTTATTCTTAATTTACATCAACTACACAGATAAGACCGAGCTACACTGGCTTTTAATTTTACTTGCTTTTTCTTTCAACTTTATTGAGGTATAATTGATAAATAAAAATTTTATATAAATCAAGGTGTACAATGTGATGTTTTAATATACATATACATCATGAATTGATTACCACAATCAACCTAACAGACATATACATCTCCTCACATACTTGCCTTTCTTTATTTTTCATTTATTTCTGGAAGAATACTTAAAATCTTCTCTCTTAGCAAATTTCTCTATAAAATAAAACCTGGTTTCTGAGGGGGAAATAATTAGAAAATTGTGGGATGAAAAGGTTAAGTGTTATATAATCCATAACAGAGACATGATAGGAGGGGCACTGAATAATTTATTTTTCCTTGTACAGAAATCTAATGAGGACAATAAACACAACATTCCTCCCCACACACAAAGGGTCTCAAGAAAAATAAGGGACCTAGTCTCTGAGGTCTTGAATTTCTAGTCTACAGGTAGGGAGTAAGTAGTGAGGATGACAGGGTGAAATGATCAATCACCTGCATTTGAAGAGAGGGCAGTTGCCAACTTTTGCTTTCTAAGAACAATGTGAAAATTTGTGAGTTTTCTGGTACCCTTTATGCTAGTCCTCAGCAAGAAGCAAAAATATTTTAAATAAGCTTCTAAAGGATTTTTGTCTACCATAAATAATGTGTGGATTGAAGGAATTGTAAGACTAAGAGCACACTCAAAACAAGATGTTAAAGCTAAGTTGAATATTGCATTCTAGTTTCTGTTCCACATTTTATATGTCTATTTACTGCTTCATCAATGTATGTTTACTATACAGATCTCTAAAATTTGAGCACTTCTCTTCAAAATAATGTTTGTCTTTGCTAAGTCTTTGAAAGTAGGA
The DNA here is from genome assembly GCA_963573935.1 of Arctocebus calabarensis. Lineage (NCBI taxonomy): Eukaryota > Metazoa > Chordata > Mammalia > Primates > Lorisidae > Arctocebus > Arctocebus calabarensis. The sequence continues at coordinate 15,062 of CAUYON010055759.1, forward strand.
TGAAGATAGGTAATTAGTTCCCCTAAGGTAGCAATAGGAGGTGGGCAATATTCTCCTGAATAAATAGGGTCCTCCTGAATAAACAGAGGACATTTCAGTGTGACCTATTTTGATTATCACCCTGCCCAAAGGTAGAGGCCCAAAGGTGCTGAAGCCATATCTGGGGGCAGGAGGTGTTGAAAACTGTTGCAGAGTCTTACAAAGCAAGGGGTACTGGCTGCCAATCAATTGCAGAAATTGCATTTATGAGCCTGGAGGAGTCTTGGAACATGTCCCTGTCTGTTCCCACTGCTGTCTTGAGGAACCCCAGCTCTGGGGCCATACAGGTCAGGTCTAAATTCAGGCCACTCTCTGTACCAGATGTGTGACCTTTTGGAAGTCATTTAAACTTTCTGAGCCTAATTTCTTCAGCTGTAAAATAGAAATAATGTCCTTACTTTCAGTATTGTTATGACAATGGACATTTGGTTTGTTTTACGTACCATCTACCACAGACCTGATCTATGTTAGACGATGGGAATCTAATCCAATGGTGAGCAAGAGAGATACTCTCCTTGCTCTCATGGAATTTCTAATCCACTTGTGGAAGCAGATGTTAACTAGTGACTGGTACAGAGCAGTGTATCAAAAAATGTTAGCCATCTCGTTATTTATTTTAAAAATGAGAGCATGGTAATGCCAAGAGGTTAAATAACATGTTCCAGATTTCCCAGGGAATGTTAGTACCATCAAAATTTTATGGCAAGGCTACAGAACTTAAAATTAGGTGTTTGTCACAGAAGCTGGTGGTGGTGGTCCAGAGCCTTGGTGACGAGACTAGACCTCTTAATTTATTTGAAGGCAGCATTTCCCAACCGGGCACCAAGGTAGCATGGGTCCTTCCAACCATTGTCAAGTATTACCAGGTCAGACTTATCTCAGGTCAATTGGAATAATTCCAAAGCCACAATTAGTTCATTCTACATGGAATTTGTTATGCTCTTGTGGGTTCTTAAAAAATCTGCACAAAGGTCAGTAACAAAAGCCACAGGCTTAGGGTTAAATGAGCATTGATTTGCACTGACCACAGAACTGGTTCTGAGGAGACTATGTAACTCAATGATTCCCATTAAAGGACTCGTGAGAAAATTACTTAAAATGTAGTGCCAAAAAAAATTTGTTTCCTTCTTTCTTATGAGAGCTATGTAAATATCATGTTTGCCTTTTTCCTCCACCTGCCAAAAGACTTGGACTCAAAATTTATGCCCAGTTACTGCAAAAACTTTAATCCTTGAGGCTGGCATTTAAGTTTCCTTCTTATTTCTTTGGGTCTGATGTGTCATTCATTTCTATTATTTTATTGTCTGTTTGTCCTTTTATCTGTGCTAATAAACCAAAATAATATGTTAAAAACCACTTTCCCTTGGAGGGCAGAGAATGCCAGATTGAGGAGAAAATAGAAGCAGTGAAAGACATAAAGGGGAAGATTGTGAATAAGGATGACCTCTGGACAATTACTTTGCCATAAACTCCTTTTACCAGATAAGTATAGGCTTTCTGTTTGCTACTGATGCAGTAAAGCCCAAGCACCTATGACCTCTCTGTTGACATAGGTCTGATCTCAAAATGAATGCTTTTTAGCCCTTCCCGTTAGTCTGTCTCTGTTGTACATTTTCTGGAATATTAGATAAAGTATAGCTGTTAAAAGCTTTTGGTCCCAGGTTTCCTGTTTGTCTAGAGTTGCAAGGTCAGTTTAGCCTTGGCTAAAGTGTGATCAGGAATTTTTTCTCTGTGACCAGAGCTACCTTTACCTCTATTTTCTTTACCTCTGTGCACCAAATTCATATCCATTTTCTACAGAATGGCATGTATGCTGAAGAATTGGTTCTTCCCTTTCATTCTTGTTCCTAATTCAGAAGGGAATATAAATAAAATATTTGGACTCAACTTTCAAATAGGAATATGTTTCCACTAAGTAAAGCTATAAAAAAAAAAAAGAACAACCCAGAATTACCCCAGTCCTTTGGGTTGTTGTAATATTTCTGGCCCACCCCAGTTAGTGATATTACAACAACCCAAGGTTCTTTCTAGTTGAAGGGGACACCGGTGACCTCCATGGTAGGCTCATTAAAGCCAAGAGACCTGCTCTGTCATTACTGTACTGCAGTTTTGATTCCCCAAACTCCCTGAAAATGCCTTGGAAGACCTCCCTGAAAATGCCAAGGCAGACCTTTCTGCCTTGAGGGCAGCCCCACTATTCTCTCAGCTTTCCTGCTCTGTATTTGCTCTAGTGATCCTCTCTTGATTGTAGTGCTCAAAGCTCATTTTGAGGAAACTATTGTACTGTGTCACCCTGCCCCCAGAGATGGAGCCATGGTCATAGCTGTTCCTCTGCTCCTGCTTCATGACCTCCAGTCCACTTTGATCAGACTGCACCCTGTTCCTAGGCACAATGCCTCCATTTTGTAGAGGTGACTAGGCAAGATGCACAGGTACCTGTGTCCTCAGTTTTGTGCAGGTACTCTAGCTGGACTGTCCTTTCACTGGGTGGATGTGGGAGACTTCTGGTTACATGCCTAGATCTCTTCTCCTCCTCTACCACATCCATGACTGCATATTTGGAGACTACCTTTTCCAGTCTACCTTGAATCCAATTAAGGCCACGTAATTAAGTTCTCTCTAACAGAATATGAAAATTTAAGTTTGTATTCACTTACTTAAAAAGGAAATATTTGCCTATATGTTATCTTTCCCCTTTTACCCCAGAGCAGTAGTTCTCAAAGTGTGTTCTGGCAGACACCTAGAGATTTCCAAGGCATTTTCACGGAGTTTGGGAAATCAAAACTACATTTTAGTAGAACCTCCTAGAATTGATCACTAGAATTGATCACCTCCTTAAGTTGACTAATTTTCATGGACCAGACATGTACCATATGTAAGTGTATGTCAGTATAGTAGGCCTAATTTCTGTGTTGACCAGTTTGTTACAGTCCCTTGGGGGGTCAACTTACAGAGATTCTGCTATATTTTCATTATAACACTAAGATGTTATTTACTTTTTTACTCTTTTGCATTTTCACTGATGGTGCAAGAGCAATGGTTGGTAAAAGTGCTACTGTTTTAGCATGAATTACAGTGGCACTAGGCTCTACCAAAAGTCATGACATTCTTCATGGCTTTGCATTTGCAATAAAACAAAACAAAACAAAATGCCAGTTTCAGTTAAGAATGTCCTTGAAGAAACACTTATAAATTATCAATTTAATTGAATCATTGCCATTGAATCCATGCTTAAAAAAATTCTGTATGATGAAATATGAAATATTTGTCATATTGATGCATAAGAAAATTTGTTGTATCTAGGAAAAGCAGTAGGGTGATGGAATTGTGAGTTGAACTATACTCACTCTTCTCATACAATATCATACCATTTGTACTTGAAAGAATGATCAACAAATGACAATATTTGTTACCAGTGATAAAATTTGAATTTTCAAGCAAATATTTGAATTTTGGAAAATAGTATCTGCTACCATAAACTTAGAAGCATCCCAGTATTTAAAAATACTTCTGATGGCATTGCTGGTGATATTAATAAATATTAATAAATGTGATTTTTCTGATATTGTGTAATGAAATGTGTCAAAATTTGGAAGTTCTACAAAACTCAGGGAACCAGTAAAGATCAACACAATATATTGTGAAATCATGGTTGAAAGATCTATTGGAAGTATAAAGTAAGAAATTTTGGCTCCGCGAGGACCTCCTGGGTCCCCCTGTCTTCCCCCCCCTCCCGGACCTCCCCCCAGCCCCGCAGCGGTAGACCTGAACATCCTGGTTGCAGAGTTCGTCTAGGAGCACCGCGACGGGGTAAAGAGAGTCGTGGCTTTCTGCCGCCGTCTTGCCCGCAACCGGTTTCTGTCCGACTGCGGCCAGCGCTGTGCTGAAGCGGAGATTGACTTCTAAGGACTTAGGTTGAATGAGGAAGCAGCCCGGATCAGAGGAAGAGGAAAGCAGAGGATTCAGGAAGGGCTCTTACTCAGGGACCTTTGACATTCAGGGACGGTGTCATAGAATTCTCTCTGGAGGAGTGGCCGTGCCTGGAACCTGCACAGAGAGCTTTGTACAGAGACAGGATGTCGGAAAACTACAGGAACCTGGTCTCTGTAGACTATCATTTTCATATTGGAGTGAGGGAAAGAAATTTTGCTTATTTGTTTGGTAAATTTTGACAAATATATTCGGTTGTATAATCACCCCCACTTTAGTGGGAGTTTAATATAACAGAGTATGAAACGTTTATTGAAACGGTTTCAGATTCTACACAGCAGTAAACCTTTAAAAAAACCACCACCTACTATTTGGTTTATTATCAAAGAACAGAACTCACAATTACCTGAATAGAAGTACTCTCCTTCCCTTTCTCAACTTAATTTGTGTGAGGCCGTATTCTCTTCATATACTTCAACTAAAACTTAACTTACTTTACCAGATTGAATGTACAAGTATTTAATAATAGTAATCTATATGTCTTCTATTAAGTCAGGTATTTAAAAGATTTGTAGAAGCATCAACTAATGCCACTCCTTTTTCACTTATCCCTTTAGAAGATACATTTATTTTTCATAAAACAAGTTACATATCAAACAGTGGGTTTATTATAGTTTCTAATAAATAAATTAAGAAATATTTTAATAATTTTTCAGTCTTAATTTTCTAAACTCCAATTTCTAATATAGTAAATATCAATGGACCTAAGTAAAACCTCTTCAGCATCCTCAATAATTTTTAAGAGCATTAAAGGGTCCTGAGACCAAAATATTAAGAGTCTTTGCCTTTAGTTGTGACAGAGCTGCGCGATGAAATCCATCTGGACCATCAGATCCAGGAGCTCCTAGAACGCAGCCAGCTTCTTGTAGACTAGTATGTGAAAGAGTCACTTGTATACTGGGAACTCTCTGCTACAGCATCTTGATCCCTACTCTAAATAATATTAATATATAGGTGTAAAAAGTGATCTAATAGACACAGAATTGTTTCTCCCCTTTCATCTCTAACCAGGGACTCTAAGGAATATTGTATTCTTTCCTAGATAAATCCTGAATGGTTAGGCAATGACTTATTTTCCTTAGCTTCTTAGATGAAATCATTAGCTGTTAGTCTGAACATATCAAGTCAATTGTTCTTCCCATGGAGGACCTCAAAATTCTGAAATTCTGGAATTTTTAACAAGCAAATGTCATATGTTTATGTAACCTGTTTTGTTACACAGGTTTTAATCTGCATTCTGTATTTATTCTCTTAGTAATAGCATGTTTGCTGTAGTTGTTCTAATAAGAATTTTTTTCAGAGATAATAGTGAGGCCTGTGATTTAACTAGTAGAAGTGTGTCATTTGGGACAATGAAGAATACTTAAATTTGAAATTTCTTGGCTTGGTGCCTGGCTCAACGGGCTAAGGCGCCAGCCACGTACACCTGAGCTGGCGGGTTCGAATCCAGCCTGGGCCCGCCAAACAACAATGATGGCTGCAACCAAAAAAAATGGCCAGGCTTTGTGGCAGGCTCCTGTAGTCCCAGCTACTTGGGAGGCTGAGGCAAGAGACTCGCTTGAGCCTCTTGGAGTTTGCTTGAGCTGTGATGCCATAGCACTCTATCCAGGGTGACAGCTTGAGGCTCTTTCTCAAAAAAAAAAAAAATTTGAAATTTCCTGGAAATATTTATTATTGTTGGTAATCACACTTATAACAAAAAATCCGAGGAATATGGGAATCATATTTCACTAATTTATCTAATTACTAGACTTTGTATATATAATTGATTTATTAAGTTGCTCTTTAATGATAGTTCTTTTCTTTTCTTTTCTTTTTTTTTTTTTTGAGGTTTTTGGTCGGGGCTGGGTTTGAACCTGGCACCCCACCTCTGGCATATGGGGTGGGTGCCCTATTCCTTTGAGCCACAGGTGCCACCCTAATGATAGCTCTTTAATGATCTCTTTAATGTTCTACTACTGTGCATAAATCCCCACAAATCCTAATTACTCATGAGAGAAGAGGAAATCTCCTACTCTTTTGTCAATTCCTCTTTTTGTCTAGCCCATATAGATTTTTAAAGTTTTAAAATGTCCCCGTTTAAGACATCATGAATGACTACCCATTTTCTTCAAGATTAAGTCTAAGTTCCAATCTGGGCATTTTAAGACTCTTCATAATTTGGCATCATTCTACCCAGCCACTTGTACTCTATGTAGGTAACATAAAGCCCTGTAGACTGCAGAGTTCACAAAGGAGGAAACAAGGAAGATTTCGTTTCTTTCTTCATTTCATTTCTCCTTTTCTTTCCTTTTTTTCCCCCTTTCCTGTTCCTTTCATCCTTTCCTTTTCTTCCTTTCTTTTCATTTTTCCTTTCCTTCCCTTCCTTTCCCCCTTCCCTTTCCCCTTTTTGAGACAGGGTATAGCTTTGTTGCCCAGGCTGGCACACAATGCCATGATCATAGCTCACTGTAACCTTAAACTCCTGGGCTCAAATGGACCTCCCACCTCAGCCTTCTGGATAGCTGAGACCACAGGTGCATGCTACATACACAGCTAATGAAAAAAACATTTGTAGAGATGGAGTCTCACTATGTTGCCCAGGTTGGTCTCAAATTCCTGGATATTTCATAATTAGATATTATAACCAGTCACCTTTTATTCGCTTATCCCCAGCTGTACTCATCTGCAATGCTATAGCTCTGACTTAGCTCAACTCTCTATCCCAAATCTACTCTAATGGCTCAACACTGTTGGAGAAAACCAAGCAGCTGGACTTCCTCTCTTTGATATTGAGACTGCATTTCTCAAATGAGCACCCAACACAGACTGTCAACCCAACCAACTTCTCCCATACACTTTTTATCCCACTAACTGAGGTGACATCCTTTTTAATTTCCTTAGCTGATGACCTTGCCTCATTTAATTTTAAAAGAATAGATCAAACTGACATGTATCTGGTCACCTTGTTTTCTACCTTCCCTCTTATGATTGGAGACTTGTTCTCAGTTCATACCTAAGGCAACTCTAACCCTCCACCCCCACACACCATGCTTGTACATTACTCTTGGGAAACAAGAAAACAGATTGTCATCCCCCCCAGAAGGCAATTTATCATGTACTCCCATTCTCTCTGCCACGTATATACTGGACTTCTGTCTTTTGAAATTTCTGTTTTAAGTGTCTTGCACTTGCCCTTTTTTCTAATCAGAACAATGTTCATTTAAGTTTCAGCCTGGGCATTACCTGTCACTACTTCAGGAATATCTTCCTTGACCCTGACAATTAAGGTAGGCTTCTATATAAATTTGTTAGGGCTGCTGTAACAGAGAACCCTACACTGAGCAACTACAACAAAAATTTATTTTTTCACAGTCTAGGAGGCTAGAGATTCAAGATTTAGGTGTTGGCACATTTGATTTTCTGCATTTGCTTCCTGTGTTTTCATATGGCCTTCCTTTGTATGTCTGTAGCCAAATTTCCTTTTTATAAAGACATCAGTCTGATTGAATTAGGGCCCAATCTAATAATCTCATTTTAACTTAATTACTTCTTTAAAGAAAGACTATCTCAAAATATAGTCACATTCTGAGGTTGAGTGGGTCAACACATAAATTTTAGGAGGACATAATTCATTTGGTCCATAACAGCTTCCCTTAGTAACTATCCAAATATGGAATTTCTCCTCAGCGTTTGTTCCTATCAGAATCTGAATTATTTCTCTGTTTATGTACCTCTCTCCCCCACTAGAACGTAAGCTCTGTGAATGAAAGGCCTTCATCTACTAGTTTCTTCATGTCTACAACTATGTCTAGCACATCCTAGAAGCTCAATGAACGTTTATGGAATAACTGAAAAGGCAGAGAGGAGAAAGTAAGGATTACATATGTTTTCTTTCAGCCTGGTGAGATTTTGGTCTCACTTCTGCAAAATTGTTTCTCAGTTCTCCTACATTTAATGCTCCTCGTTTTTTTAATTTTTTTCTTCATAACCTTCAAATTTTATACCAAGTCATCACTCTTTCTGGAAATCTTTGCAAATTCCATGAACTAAACTGATTTTTTCCAATCTTCTACAGCCGATACTGCCTCAGTTAATTATTTTGGCACTTCACATTCACCACTAAACATTCCTTTCTGTTGTCCTTTAACTGCTTCTTATCTTCATGTATGTGCTGTGTCTAGTGAAATGGTGATGTCCCCAAGGGTGTCAACCATCATTTATTTACTTCTGGGTATATTATAGATGCCCAAAATTCCTTTAATGGCAACTTTCTGAGAAATTAATATGTTGAAAATAGAAGAGCATGTTTAAAATGCAAATAATCTCTCAGGGAAGGCAAGGCAGTGACTTCCATCACATTTCCTGACTGATAACTTGTCTTTTCTAGAAGAAAGACTTACTAAAGTGTGGGAGGGAACTGGATGCCTGCAGTAGGAAAAACATGCTGAAAAAGAAAGGGGAGAACCTGATTTACATTTTAGTCCATCAGCCTTGACTTAGACTACCACTCTGAGAATAAGAAGGTGTGTCCTTGAGTTTACTCAGGTGTGGCCAAGTCTCTGCTTCAGGGTACTGTGGTTCAATTACTTTATCAGTCTGAGCCACATGATCTAAGAAAATTACTTAACCTTCTTTGTGTCTGAGAACCCCCATCTATAAAATGGGGTTACTTTCAGGTTTATTGTGAGAATTATATTCATGTTTAATAAATGGTAACTGCTATTGTAGGGACCTTTTCTTAGTTTAAAACATCCTTCATGTAAGTAAAAATGAACCTGTTTTATTAGTAGTGTTGTAGGGGTTAGGGGATTGGGCTGACTGATTACTGCTCAAGGAATTGCCATACCTTCCCTTTATGCTTTCTTGTCAGGTATAGTGGTCCTCAAACTTTTGGAGAGTAGATGCTACTTTCTATTTTCTGAAGGTTTGATGTTACCAGGATGTAAAAGAGGTAGATATTGAAATATTTCTGAGCAAGTTTGGGTGGCTATAAATGCTTGTGTAGGAGGTTAACTCTAAAGTCTAAGGTTATCCTCATTTTTGAGCAAATTAAAGCCCAGTGAACTGACTTGAACTAAAGCTCCAGAGAGGAACTCCAAGCCAAGTGCTCTTTTGATGACTTTATATTGCCTTTCCCATACACTTTAGAAATGAACTGAGCTGCAATAACACCGAAACCAAAGAATGTTGTGGAAATTCCTGTGAAACCTCTTAGAGGTAGATTTGACCTCTAATGTAGGGTAGGGATGGCCTTATAAATAGTTCAGAAGTACAATGTTTATATTACATCAATATTTTCATAGGCTCCACCTACTTTGAGGCCAATTTTATGCTCTGGAGACACACACTACTTCCTGCCAGCTACCCAAACAACCTTGAAGTAATGGGCATAATGACTCACAGTCATGTAACATTCTTTTCACACACATCAGCGTTTTTGTTATTACTTTACTGTCTGAACACCCACAGAATCCCAGGAGTTAAGATAGGATTCATATTGAAGAATGAAGAACCACCCATTTCTCTTTTATTCAAATCAATCTTTTGAAATAATCACTGTTGAAGGTCTGCTTTTGCTTATGCTTCTCATAAGCAATATGGTAAGAATGTGTGACCAGTCTGGACTCAGTCTTTGGAGTTCAGCCATCTTCTGGAACTATTTTATTTGGAAACCACACCTAAGTCATAGCAAAGAAATCATCCGACATGGAATCGCATGACCCAGCTCGCAGGTGTGAAACTGGAATGAGTTGGCATTACAGAGCACAGCATATAATGGGAAACCAGAAAGTATCCTATAAAATGTACGTTAGCTACTCAACATGGAAAAATGGCTTGCTTACCTGGTAAAATTATCAGATTCATTTGACCATTTCAGCCATAAATCTCATGCCATTAATCATGGCCAATGACCATACTCTCCTGTATTATCTACATAATTGGTCTGCAAATATGATAGCATAAAGAATCTATAATATCTGCAGTATATATTGGATTAAGGAATCAGATCTTCTAGGTGAACTACCAGGCTAAAAGTTACTAGCACCTAGTGAAGATATGTTTTCATTAATTTCATTAAGCTTATTAGTGCTGAAAATGTTTATTCCCCCAAATATTTATTTTTTGTTTTTCATGGTAACAGAGAATTCATTTATTCATTTAACAAATCCTTAGTATACCTAATCCAAGCACTAACTCTTAACCTTTGGCAGTCACTTAGCCTTTTTGCCTCACTTTTCTCTTGTGTAGAATTAGGGAAATAATAGTACTCACCTCCCAAGATTGTGGTCATGATTAAATGAATGAATACATGAAGTACTTGAAACAGTTTCAAACATTATAAACATTAAAAACTATTGATTTTGGTTTAAGAGACATAATGATCACATTGCTGCCTGCCAAATTAACCTAAAATTTAGGGGCTTAATTAAACAGTATTCATTTATTATCTCACAGTTTCTGTGGACTGGATGGATATCTGAGCTAGGCTTTGATTTGTAGGCTGTAATCAAGGTGGCCACTGGTCTCAACAGGGGAAAAAAATCTTCCAAACTCACAAAAATGGTTGTTGGCAGAATTTGCTTTGGTGATGGCTGCTGGGTAGGGATTGCCCTCACGTCCTTGCCATTTTGGTCTTGTCAACATGGCAGGTTGCTTAGTCAAAGTGTGCAACTTGAGAAGTCAATAGAGTTGGCAAGGAAGATGCAACTCACTGTTTTTACAACCTCATTATGAAATATTCCATCACTTTTGCTATGTTAATTTTTAGGAGTGAGTTACTAGCTCCAGCCCATGCTCGTGGGGTAGGTATTATATAAGAGTGTTATATAACGCAACATATTATATAATACCAGCCATCACTGGATCAGTGAGAACCATGTGAGAAGCTACCACTGTCACTACCATGTGAACAATACAAACATGCAGATAATATATTTGTTAGAAGAGACAGATATTAAAAATAATTCTAGAACAAAATTCTAATTATAAGATTTTGTAAGTACTGTGAATTAGAAAGACGATATTTGATGCCAAATTATAATATTGGCATATGATTTGAGTTGTGACATTTTAAATGAAAATATCTCTGATGAAATACTTTTTAATGTCATATTGAAGGATGAATGGAGTTAGCCAGGGGAGGAGCAAGGAAACAGACGATCTCTCTTGAAAGAGTGCATAAGATGATATTTAAGCCCTAGGTAGGTGAGCCTCTCTCTATACATGGCCTCTGCATGTGGCTTGGGCTTCTCATTGCATGGTAGCTATTTTCTGAGCTAGACAACCCTAAGGGAAGCAGAAGCTGGCAAGTCAAGTTATACAGCATCTTTTCCACTGTATTATATTGACCAAAGCAGTCATAGTATAGACGAAAGTCAAGGAAGGGGAAAAAAATCTCTACCATTTGAATGGAGGAGCAGCCTGCTTGCACAAGAACTAGCAGAATTTTTTTGGAGCCATCTGTAGACAATAACAACCCCTCCTGGTGATTTTAGCAAGAGTGATTTACATTGAAGGTTGGATAAGAAAAAAGCATATATAGATACCTTTTTAAAAAGCTTGGATAGGGCTAGGAGATGAGTCTTAGTTGGAGGGGGAAAGAAGATGAGGATAAACACAGAACTTTTATGAAGGTCATGTTTGCATGTTGTAGGGAATGATTGTTTAGAGAAGAGAGTTTGAAGATTGTGATGGAGATGGGCTAGTGGATGATACAGGCTTCTGAGAGATAAGAGAAGGAATTAAGAACACAAACTTGGGGGATTGGGTTTTGATAAGAGAATGTTTTCCATAGAAATGGGAAAAGAAGAGGTGATGGTATAAGCTGATGCAGGTGGTTGCTGAAGGTTGACTTTTCCCTTAGTGTTGGGGATCCCATGTAGTAGAGACTAAATACATATTTGTGAATGAATACTAACTGGATCACTGCAACACAAGTAGAATACAGAAAACAAATGTGTGGGTGGGGGTGGAGGGAAACTGTAACAGAGTGAGGAAGATTGGAATTATCACAGATGCAGCTGAACCCAATTCAAGGTAAGACTTTTAGTTTAACTTTCATGTTGCTACCAAACAGGTTGTTTTATCATAGGGTTTATTCTCATGGTGTCTCCTAAACAGGAAACAGGATAAGGAAAGCTTTATTCAGTTGCATGATCACTGTTCTCTTCTACTGGGCTTCCTTCTTGGGTTGAACTGGGCTGGACAAGACAGGGGAGATTCCTTTTGGAAACAGAAGGACCCTGTACTGGAGGGCCTGTTTGCTTTTCAGACTTTGTGTCTTGAGACACATGTGTAGAAGATTCAAAGGGTCCTACTGGGTTTCTGTGTCCTCAGCTTTGATTGGGGGCTTATGTAAGAAACAGAAATATAAAAACAATGCTGAAAACTGTTTTCTGCCTGTTAAGATGTTCATTATTTCTTATAGAAGTCCAGGAATAATTTATGCTTTCTGAATTTTGCTCTCATAGGTTTCTCTCTTTTGAAGGAAGGGTCTCATTAATTCATTGAAAAATTAGAACGCTAAAATGATCCCTATTCCCTGCTTTTTTTTTTTTTTTGGAATTTACTGTCAGGATTTCAGAATTAAATTTAGTTCTACCCCACAGTATCTTACCAATGGATTGTTGTCATGGCATAGAGTTTAAAAGCACAGATTTTGATGTTACCTTCTTTTCGGGGGGGGAGTTGGCGAGGGCCAGGCTTGAAGCCACCACCCTGTTATATGGGGCCACTCCTTGAGCCACAGGTACCACACTGAAGTTACCATTTTTTTTAAGCCACAGTTTTTTCATCTACAAAATGAGATACTTTTGGACCCTACCTTTAAGGTTATTTGAGGATTAAATGAGTTAATACCTATGAAATTCTTAGAATACTATTGGAAATTTGATTGTTGACATGAATGGTCTTAATGTCCTTGAATCTGTGGTAGCTGCTTTGCAAATATGGAACTTCCCATTTCTCAGGGTTTTTATTTCTGTGGTATGTCCAATTTCATCTGACACATCATCTTTTCTTTCCATTTATTCCTTGCAAAACATTTTTTCCAGGTTTTTTTTTTTTTTTGTCTCTCTGTTCTGTTCTGTGGGGGCCAACGTAGAGTATCTCTAAAGAATCTTCAGTTGTTCAATCATACTCACTTTATTACTCTTATGGAGGTAGGGATGAAGGGAAACAATATACAATTAAGGCAAGCGCAATTGATATGATGGACTCTAGTTATTTTTGACCTAGAAAGTGGATATTAATTTGACACTTGTGATTTTTTTTCTTTCTCCCCTACCTGGTATGATCGATAGGCTGAACAAACAGAGGGTTTACTGGTTCAGGTAATCTGGTAAAAGGCAGGAGAAGAAAGGATAAAAATTCATGGTATATAGGTGCATAGAATCTTTTATATGTATGTAGAGATTATTATTTGCCATTAACATGAGGAAAAGTAAGGGGATCAATATCATTTCAGTCACTTTGTAATTTTACTGTCACAGAAATATTGTGTTACAAGATAATGTCCTTGTTCAAATAAAGTTGATGACTATTTTTCTAGAATCTTGTAGAGAGAATTGATGCATTAAATAGACAATTGTAATAGATATAGTAGATAAATGCTAATGCCCTTCCAACTCTTTTTTTTTAATAATTTTATTGAATCATAATTCTGTACATTGGTGCAATCATAGGGCACGATTTATATACATTCAGAAATATTTTGATAGTACTGTTACAGATAGCCTTCATGGCATTTTCTTGATCACTATATAAAGACATTGATACTCTACATTTAATAAGTTTCACCAGTACCCTGCTAAGATGCACCGTAGGTGTGATCCCACTAATTGCCCTCCCTCCACCCAT
>CAUYON010055760.1:0-35453 GCA_963573935.1 Arctocebus calabarensis
GTGTATGTAGCTCACTCCCTGGTGGCTGAGCTATAAATGCCAAGCCAGCAATATTTTTAAAAATCGGTTTATTTTTCAAATAGATAAGTACAACATACACATACATTTTGCAGTGTAATGGGGGAGACATATGTTAAATGAACAAATATATTCATAAATGTATGATTGTAAATTTTAAGTTATATGCAGGAAAATCTAATCTGCAGTGTTATGAATAGGAAGAATGAGAGGAGAATTCAAATTACTGTAAAGGTAATTCAAGGCAGAAAATACAATATAAATGAAGATCCTGATTGAAATACATGATTTGCTAGGAAAGGAAATAGCCACTGTTACTGTAGTGATTTCAGAAGACAGTGGGATGAAGGGAGGAAGAGAGAGAAGCAAGGGCTGATCCTGAAAGTCTTTATAGGTTTTTATTGTTGTGTTGGGCCAAATATCTTTCAGGCATCTTTTGTGGTTGTCTCTTTTTATACATTAATATAATGTACATTAGCATTGTTTACTTACTCAAAAAATAGCTAATTGAAAGCATATATATATACACATACATACATACATATATATTTTTGAGACAGTTTCACTTTGTCCCCCTCAGTAGAGTGCCTTGGCATTGTAGCTCACAGCAACCTCAAACTCTTGGGCTCAAGCAATTCTCTTGCCTCAGCCCCCCAAGCAGCTGGGAGGTGCCCACCACAACACCTGGCTATTTTAGAGACGGGTTCTCACTCTGGCTCAAGCTGGTCTTGAACCTGTGAGCTCAGGCAGTCCATCTATTTCAGCTTCCCAGAGTACTAGTATTATAGGCATGAGCCATCACACCCAGCTAGAAACCTTATTTTAGGAAAGAGAGATTTGTGCCTATAAATTCAAAAGTTGGTATATCTTATGGCCACTGGTTATAACTTTATGATTTGATGATGAAAGAGTAAAGGATAGTTTATTTGAGTCATTCCAAATCAAGGCAGCTGCTTGTGCTTCTTCTTTGTCCTTTGGAAGAACAATATAAGTAATACAATATTTAATATTTTCTCAGAAAAAAATATCTTGTTGATATCTAAATAAAATCCTAGAGTTGGGCAAAATATATGATCTGAACAGAGTATTGTGGTTATAGGCATCGACTTTGGAATCAAGCCTGAAATCAAATTTTAACTGTTCCATTTTCTGATTGTGGGAGTTTGGGCAGAGATTTAATCTCTGATTCTCATTTCCTGTAAAATGAGGATGGTAACATGCACAAGACTGTGAATGTATTAACATTAAATGAGGCAAGATAGGTATATGTCCTACTCAAGAACTTCTTGAAGATGGAGCATAAACTAAGGATGATGTTGCTGATACTCTGTTTGGATGGTTTAAGATCCACCCAATGAGGGTGAGGAAAGTGGGGAAGTGTCATAGATGGAAACAGACCTATGAGGCAGTGATTTGGTGCCTGAGTCTTACTGGGGACCACTTTTGGTATAACATCTCTGAGGGAAGGCAGACAGCCCTCACAGACTGGCCCGTGGTGATGCAACTTAGGGCAGTGGACATGCTTGTTGTCTTTAGCCACACAAGTTTGCTCCAGGTTTGCAAGGAGAGACCACTCCTCAGAGCAGTATCAGTTTGACAGAGAGAAGGAGAAATTTATTTACATAGCTCTCTTCTGTCTCCCGTTTCCAAAGTTCACCCCGTGCCCCATACCTTTTAGGAAGCCAGATTCCATGCTTGGCATTGCAGAATTCTATCCACAAAGTGAACCCACCAGAGAGAGAAGGAGGAGACCATCTAGAGAATGAGAGAAAGCATCCAAGATCCAGTTGAGTAGAGAAAGCAAGTAGCCCAGGACCTGGCTCAGAGCGGGCATTCACCAAGTAGCTGACATTCACATAGCACCTGGCTATGTGTCAGCTGCTACTCGGAGTACTTTACATCAATCAAATGATTTGAACCTCACAATAACTTGTGAGGAAGATACTATTTTTAACATATTTACATTTTATAGAGGATGATATTGAAGTTCAAAGATGAAACAGATAACAAGGAGCACAGCAGAGCTTTTGTGACCAAGTGCTACTTCAGGGTCTATGCTGTTAACCACTCTACTATATTGCCTCCCAGTGGCTATTATTATTGTTATTTTTGCCATCATTATTGAAATAAAATAGGTGAATATCTCATCACTGTACATATCATTAGCAAAATATGCATAAATACATAAAAGTTTTAGTAATTTTTATCCTTATTTTAAAACTAATATAACGAAGTATTTTATAGATAATGAAAATGATACAGAAGGTCTTCATACTTATCCAAGTTTATTTACATGGTAGAAAGCAAGTTAGAAAGAAAAAAGAAAATATATATGGCTAATTCAATAAAAAATAACTTCTGCATAATATTTCTTATGTTAGGATGGCTATAGCCTGGCCTGGAGTTACAAAATCTGCAGATCTAGGGATTCTGATTTCATCTCTGCCATTAAATTATTTATTTTTCAGAATAGGTTGTTTAATCTCTTTATGTGTTTCCATATTTATAAAATTGGGTATTGCCAAGAGCTATATCATATATACCACAAGATTCTTTCTTCTGAGGATGAAAATGAGAAAATGCATTTGTCATTAAAAAACATATTGAAAATACCCCATTTAAGTGTTTTAAACACACTGAATTTTAAAAATCTCTATATTAAAACAATAGGCAAATTTTATGATTTTGTAGGGAATCCTATTTAGAATGGTTTCTATACTTTTTAATTTTAGTAGAGTCATAATTTTTATTGCATACTTCACAATGAGCTGTATGATCCCTATTGTAAGGAAAACATATATCAAGAGGAAATAATTTATTCAACTCTTCCTTCATTATCTAACAAGGAATATTTGACATAAACATAATTATGTTGTTCATTATATCTGCACATTGTCAGGTGTTACAATATCAATTAAGAACTTAAGAATTGATTTTTTTTCAATAATTGTTTGTGTGAATTTATTGAATTAACTATGTTTTTGTTTTGAGATTACCCCAAATAGTTGCCCTAGTTTTTCCTGTGTGTTTTCTTTATATAATGGAAGCTAACATTTTTTCCCATGTCTCCCAGTTTTAGCTATCCTTGAAATGCCCCCTAAATACACAGTATTTTTATTTCACCTTTCCATACACTGAAGATGGACTGTTTTTACTACTTCAAGTAACTTAGACTTTTTCTTTTGTATCCGAGTTCTGTGTACTTCTTTGTACTTTAATTCATATATATTTTCAATTACATTAGACATTTCTTCTCATGTACGATCTCTTCATATACATTAAATCATTTCTAGAGCACAAACTTCTTTACAGATGTATATATTTTTATATTTGCTTAGAAAATTACTTATCTTTACAGTAATATAAAATTAGATACATGCATTTCTCAGTAAATATCTGTATAGTAGAAGTTCTCTGGTTATTTTATAAGAATTATAGAAGAAATATTCATTTTTTCCATAAAATCAAAAGTAAATATTAAAATTAATAATGTATTCACTTTTTATGTAATATGTGATTTTTTCTGGTAAAAATTCTCAAATATTCATATGTGACAGCCTCGAAATTTGTACCTTAAGGACAAAGAAAGGTCACCAATCCCTCTAACTCCTGGTTCTTTGTCAAAAATGGACACAGTTAATGAGGTTTGTTTGGTACAGAACAAATTCTCAGACACAGATAGAGATCCTTTCAATGGAAACAAATTTGTTTGGCTTTACCAGGTTACTTAGCGATTAATAATAGCCTTGGGATGCAGGTCAGAAAGGTCATTGTACTAGCTTGCCAGCCCAATCTAAATGTGCAGCTAGTCCAGCTCTGTGGGCGCAGAAGCCCCCAAAATACTATGCATAAAGTAAAACAGGCTATTTTCTGACTCCTTTTTTCATATTAATAAGCAATTTTCAAGAGAAGGGTGGCAAAATGGGGGCCATGCCACTCCAAGTAATTCATTTATTTTGCAATTTAATCTTATGTTGAAAAAAATTGCTCTGCTGCAGTAGCATTGCTTGGTGATTTTTAAACGTCAGTGTGTTTCATAAGTAACCTTGTATGAGGTATTGTGTTAGTAGCCTTTAACAGAAAACTGCAACAAAAATATTTCTAGACATTGAAGGAGAAAGGAGAATCTTTATTAGTTTTGGAATTTTTTATTCTATTTTTCTGTGATGTCTTTGAGGAAAATGCTCAGATGATATACTTAGAATTTTACTTAGAAAACCTGATGTTAGTTACATATCTACTTTTAAAAGCGAAGTATGGTACAATTTCAAAGCATTATGTTCACATGAATACTTACATTTTTCCTAAGAAAATAATGGATTCAGTTATTTTCCCATATGTGCTAACATTTTACTCTGTTTACTAGCTGTTTTCACATAGTATTATGTTTATTTAAATTTCTTTTATAAATGCTGAAAAGTTTCATTATTTTAATGGAATTTATTATACTCAGAAAATACTAGAACTTACTTAAACTTTTATTCTCATTATCTATATAATTTTTAAAAAGGGCCAACCTTTCAAGTTCAGGATAATATACATAATCTTACCTATGTTACCTGAACTGTTAACTAGAGCCCAAAATAAATTAAGCATGTGACTAAAACCTGTTACACTTTTAAAATTACCCCATTAGTTAGTATGAAAAATAATAATTAGAGATCTATAAATACAAAACCAAAAGTAAAGGAAATCAGTAGCTTGGCTGCTTTCCTGTTATGAAACCATATGCAAAACATCTAATCGTCAGGCAAATAAACTGTTAATATATTATAGTGTCACTTTACATTTTATGTGAGTATTTCCTTAGCTTTAAAGTAATTATAATAATAGGCATTTGATTTTAAAAACTTAATCCCAGAAAAATCACTCAAATGCTTTCTAAAGATTGCTAAGATTCATGTAAGTTAAGATAGATCACCCCACTGATTTTGATGGATGTGGATGATGGTTGCCCCTTGAACAATTTACTTATAACCAGTGGATGAATTAAAATGTTAACAAACAGCATCACAAATAACTGTAGATGGTTTTGATGCAGGGAGGCACTGGAGGAGTTTGCAGAAATGAAAGAAAGAGAAGAGAGGAAGGCTAACCTGGAGAGGGAAGAGAAGAAAAGAGATTACCAAGCTCGAAAGATGCATTACCTCATCAGCACAAAGCAGGTTGGTCTACCTGTCCCTGACAGCTCCTGGAAGCCACTTGGGCTCTAGCATGACAGAGATAAACTAGCAGGCTGAATGGGACATGATTTGTTGAAAAGATATCACAAAGACACTACTTCGAGTTCAATTTCGTGCGTCTGTGTAGGTGCACGCAGGCACCATGACTCGTCTGTGACAGCAGCTTCATAGAGGCAGCGTGCAGAGGGTGGCAGAAAGGGCCAAGTCAGCAGTGTGATCTGACGCAGCAGTAACACAACTCGAAGGGCACAACCTCCCTTTCAAAACTCATTCTCAGGGCTTTATTGTTGTGTTGCGAATTGATCACAAGTAACACGGTACTAAGCAGAGCAGTGGCTTTTGTGTTTTCTCTTTTAATTGGGCTAATGTTGAGGTGAAAACTATTCTTCTACCCTAACTTCCATCAAAATACAGAAAGCAAAGTAAAACTTTTAACAAAATTGCTTCAGCACTTACATCTTCCTACAGAAATATAAATGTGCAATTTGGGATACTTGAAAATTTATTTTTGTATACTTGCTAAAATTTCAATACCTCAGATTTTGGCCTACTTCCTAAGAAAGAATGCGTGTAAAGGACAGTGTGCAGCTCAAAAAGAAAAGTGGTTTAAAAAATCATGAGTTTGAGGGTTGAAATATATTTCATTACTTGAGCTCTACTCTAGAAATTAGCAGTTTCTGGATTTTACTTTTTTCTCCTAGACTTTCAAATCCAATGTCATATTTGCTGACGAGATCGCAAATTGATATGAGACCAAGAATGGCCAAGTCATGTCCCTGTGTGGAGAGTGAGGCCCAGAACTGAATGTCATCCTTAGAGACGTCCAATTTCAAAAACGCATTAAGTCCTCGTCTGGCCATGTCCGCTGTTCATTTGGAACATAAATCTTCCTGTACCTCTAGCTTTTTAATAGTAATTACTGTCTTTATATTTTACATGACTGAGATATCTTTATTTAACAGGTAAAGAAACAAACTCAGATGAGCAGCGCCTGTGGCTCAGTGGGTAGGGCACCAGCCTCATATACTGAGGGTGGCCCGTTCAAACCCAGCCCCAGCCAAACTGCAACAAAGAAATAGCCAGGTGTTGTCCCAGCTACTTGGGAGGCTGAGGCAAGAGAATCGCCTAAGCCCAAGAGCTGGAGGTTGCTATGAGCTGTGACACCACAGCACTCTACCAAGCGCGACAAAGTGAGACAGAGTCTCACAACAAAAAAAAAAAAGAAAAAAGACACAAACTCAGAGCTATTATATACTGATTTACAAACAAATAGTTCTCAATCTATTTAGAGATCTAAAGAAATAAATCTCAATATTCAGAGTTTTTAGAGTCTAAATACTTAGGCAATCATTTTTAAAATAGTCAAAATATGATAACTGTTATTATAAAATCCATGAAAGGGTGCAAATTCCAGTGCTATGATTGGATGTGCTAAATTTTTCTACGTAGGATTTCAAATCAAGAATTCCTTTTAGTGAAATGTTTTTTCAACTTTAGCTATCAGTAATTTTAATTTTGGTTGAACTAAGGGTGCTAATAATATCCTTAATTCTTTAAATCTGATAATATTGAATTTCTTAGGATACAATTGTTAATTCTGATAATTCTGAATCCTCTTTATGTTTCAAATATTTCTAAACTTGAGTTCTAATTGTGGGTAGTGTAATAGGAAGCAATTTTTTAAATGATGAAATTAGATTTACCTGAAACATTTGTTAATTCTGTTTCATCCAAGGTTATTGAGACATTGAGTATGTAGTGTAATGATCTAAAAAGTCCATAAAGACTTGGTTGTTTTACTAATAAAAATAGCAAATACCTGTGGAGTGCTTACCATGTGTCAAGATAGTATGATAGAAATTTTACATGCATTATTTCTTTAACTATTTTGATTTTATTTCAGTTTTTTGTTGTTTTTTTTTTTTTTTTGAGACAGAGTCTCACATTATCATCCTCAGTAGAGCGCTGTGGTAGCACAGCTCACAGCAACCTCCAATTTCTGGGCTTAGGCAATTCTCTTGCCTCAGCCTCCCAAGGAGCTGGGACTACAGGTGCCCACAACGCCTGGCTATTTTGTTTGTTTCTTTTGCAGTTTGGCCGGGGCTGGGTTTGAACCTGCCACCCTCGGTATATGGTGCTGGCGCCCTACTCACTGAGCCACAGGCGCTGCCCTTCATTTCGGTTTTTAATCACCTTGTTTGAAAAATAATTTCGGAAATCTGACTAAGAGACTTGATTCTTTGACCTTAATAGATTTTCAAATATTACCATTGTGTTCAATACTCTATTCTGTTTTTCTCCTTCTTTTATGCCATGTAGGCTGCTAATAATTTCAATGTAGGTCAATTTTTGTTTAGTAATCCTCACTCTCCAGAACTCCTGGAATCTAATAAAATGATTGTTTTTGAGGGACTATGGTACTATGAAAAATGCCTGAGCATTGTCATCAGAGCTGAGTTGGCATCCCAGTTCTCCCATTTAGGGCAAGATATTAGGAGATTACTTGGAGTTTTCTACGTTTTTCACACTGTACATGTATGATAAATGAAGCCCACCTTGAAAGAACATCATGAGGATTTAATGTAATATATTTAATATGCCAGTCCTTAGAGGGTTGGCATTACAGGAAATGATAACAATCATTAGAATTTAACCTATCAAGAATAAACTAAGGTTCTATACTTCTATTTGCCTTACCAATTGGAAGCATTAATTTTCTCACTTCTTTTCATTGTTTTCCTTTTAGTTATTAGTGATAATTAGTCATACTTGTGCCCCACCCGGTTTTACACCTGGCTTAACAGACCCAAGGGCAATAAAGATGAAATTATGTTCTCAAATCACCTCTCTTGGAGGTGATTATTATGAAAATGTCAGGTATTTTAATTTGAATCTGGCAAATTGGTATACTTTGTTACAGAGATCTAAATATTTGATCATAGGTTAACTAGAGATGAAAAGACAACTCTTTGAACCTATGGAGACACGTTTGTTCCCAAGGCAAACTCTTTTTTTGGTGGTAAAATAGAATAGTGGTATCCTCTTGGTATTATCTATTCATTTTGTTTGAGGGATTAGTTACACTGACAACATGGTACTAGAATGTTCTTATGTTTTAGTCCTCATATCCCACTATATTTGCTTGATTTAGCTTGAAATCAATATTTTGCACCATGTTATGAAAAAGTGTGATTTTAAAGTGGCTATTGTAAGTCATAATTGTAAACTACCTCCATCTAAACAAAAGTTTGCAACACTAATATTTAATAAATAGAGTGAATATAAAATTTGACTTAAATTTATTCCAAATAAAATAAATATTGTTGGTAGGTAATTACTCCCAATAATATTTTTCCTACCATCTATTGATACTATACTAGGACTTTAGTGTATGTGTATGTATATATGATCCTTAACTACAAGGAGAGCTGTACCTAATTTCAGAATAATGTCAAGCAATTTGTTTTAGTAGAAGGAAAATGCTGACTTTCAATTACAGCTTATATAGGTGGTCTCACTGAAACTGACAACTGTTTATACTTATCATTTCATTGAAACAATTTACATTTTGTTTTCTTTTAATCAAATCTTTAAACACTTCCCCTAACCCAAGGAAGACTTGAGGACTGAAAGACACTTCAGTACGTATATTGGTAGTAATTTCCTCATCATGACTTGGCTACTGGGGAGAAATTAAGCTACCAATTTTAAAATAGTCCTTAGTTGTTTACACCTTAATTTCATTGCTTGTTTTAAGAGTTTTGATTTCAAATTATATTAGACATTTAATTACAAAATAAAAGCTAAATAAGAATTGGGCATTTATTTTAAAAGATTTATGTCAACTTTAACTTTCAATTCCTGCAGTTACTTGAAAACTTATAAAATAAATATTTGATTGTAAATAATTTTTATTAGAAGTATATTAGGATAGGAAAACTTTTATTGACCCGCTTAAAATTAATAAATCTGAAAGCAATATTACCAAAGAGATAAACCCCATTTTAATGGAAATTTTATTAACTGAGGAATGATATAATTAACATAGTTTGTAAAATAGTAATTTTTACATTAAATTTTTATAGTTCTAATAGCTTAACTAAGAAAAGTAGAAATGAAACATTTATTCATATAAATAATGTTTCAAAAAGGTGAAGAATTTTGTATGCCAAAATTATATTTGTGAATTCAGATATATATGATAATTGAAACTGTATGTTTTTACTGGTTTAATTGTAGGATGATTATATTAATATACCAATGTACTCATGTATAGATAGTAAAGTTTTATTTTATTTTATTTTATTATTTATTTTATTTTACTTTATTATTATTTTTTTTTTTTGTAGAGACAGAGTCTCACTTTATCGCCCTGGGTAGAGTGCCGTGGCATCACATTGCTCACAGCAACCTCCAGCTCTTGGGCTTAAGCAATTCTCTTGCCTCAGCCTCCCTAGTAGCTGGGACTACAGGCGCCCGCTACAGCGCCCGGCTATTTTTTTGTTTTTGCAGTTCGGCCGAGGCCGGGCTTGAACCTGCCACCTTCGGTATATGGGGCCGGCGCCCTACTCGCTGAGCCACAGGAGCCGCCCTAGATAGTAAAGTTTTAAAGTCAGTTTTAAACTTACTTTTTGTACAAATTCGATATATATTTTAAAATAGTTCTAAAACAATTACTAATTGTTAATGGTATTAATTATCTCGTCTTTATTCAAGCAAATAAGTTAGTGCTAATAGGAATTATACAAGTAAATAACTAATATTGCAATGAGTGAATTAATAGACCCCTCAGGGTTTTATTAATTAAAAAGTTCAAGTCATATTAAAGCACCTTTTGTATATGTTTATTTCAATCAGAAAGCTGAACATGGTAACTTATTTGCATAAATAATCAATCACCATTTACTAGTAGTAATAAGGTTAATTTGTTGCTACAGACATAATAGGATTAGTCAATTATATTTCCCAGAAAATACTATTTGTTATGCACCCCATCACCTGCAAAACAGGATTGAGTTTAGCACCCTTATTAAATGAACACATCAAAAAATCTTTGTCCCTGTAAAAGTTTTATGAAAGGAAAGCTAATTTTGGTTGATTTGAATAAAATAAAATACAAACATTGCTTCCATCTGTAAATTTATCATTCTGAAAGGATTGATGATTTAATACAGTTATTTATTTTGATTCAGTAACCAGTCAAACTAAATCTAACACATATAGGACATATTTGCTTTGAAGAAAATTTCGTTTGCAGATTTGTTTTATTCTGGATAAACTGACTTTCATTCCCTTGCCCTTGTTCTTGGGTAATAAATTATGTTGTCTGCTCCACCTACTGGTAGATACACGCAAAGGCCTATTGTTGGATTCCTTAAAAGAAACTGCATCTAGAATGTTGTCAGGATTTTTAAGGGTCTTCCTGGAGTTCAGAAAAGTTACAGATACATATGTAAAATCCAAGATCCAAATGATAAAAAAAAACAAACTAGAGTTTGTAGATATTGGTCATTGTATACAATTGTACATGGTAGCAGTTACCTTTTTAATGAAAATGTTACCATTTTCATTTTAACATAATAAGAAAAATTGCAAAATATTCATAGAACTCTACATAACTATGTATATTTTATTTTGATAATGCCATTTAATAGTTTATACCTGTTCAAATAGAAATTAAATAGAAATTTTTTTATTTATTTAAAATTGTTACACCTATGTAATGGAAATAATTTTCATGCCATTATTTATATAATAGGTTTTGATGTTTTTCCTTTAATGGATAATGAACATTTTCGTATGAACAATGAAATGCCTACTTTCAGTTATTTATGATTTTAAGAGAAACAAAATGGTGTCAGCCACTTTCTAAATTCAAAATCATATGAAATCCCATCTGTATAAAGACGGAATATATCTTTAAATGCTTAAACTTGGTATACCCATAATTAATTGCTAAGCTGTTGATATGGAAAGCATGTTTATAAGACAAATCACAGAAGGTAAAAAATATTTACATGAAGAAGTGTTTAATTCTTCTAAATCATTTATTGCTTTCAGTGCTGTCATTCCCATATCCTAGGTGGGGATTTTTTACACTTTCACACATTAAGTACTCAGTATGTGACTGTACCCCTTTATTTCGAGATGGTGAAGTCCTTGAGGAAGGGCAGCCTTTTGATGTACCTACCTGTGTGTGTGTGTATCTACGTGTCATGTGTCTTTGTATATGTGGTGTACTTGGAAAGTATCTTTGGTGAGGCTTCTCATACAGCATTGTTCTTAGGCAGTGGTATACCCAGCAATGGTAGAGAAGTTCAAGAGCAATGTTAACATGTAGCAGTAATGGCCCCTGGAGCACATTTTTAGACATCTTGACCAAGGCTTATTTCGAAACCATTTCTTTGATTCAAAAACATTAATTTTTTCTTCCTGGTTTCTTGGTTGGACCTTTTACCTTTTTACATACTGCCATGATTTATATGCAGACAGATGTGTGTACAACTTGCTCCTATGGCTGCTGCTGGTACCTTTGTCCCCACTCTACTGATTATAACATTTGTAATCTTCACAGTTTCAAATCTGATTTGAGGCACTCACATAGTGCCTTGCTTCAGCTTTTGTTTTTTTTGTGTATGTGTGTGTGTTGTTTTTCCTCTACTTTAAAAATCAGGCTTTATTTTAAAAGATCAATGCTCTAAACTATTTCCAGTTATCTAAGTTTTTAAAATAATTGCCTCTTCTTCGTGTGTCACTATCTTTCAATTTATCATTCAGGTGTCTTTCTGGTCATTCCCTTCGTGTTTATTCTCTGAACCCTGAGCAATGCTAATTGTGTCTAAATGATCTTTTTGTTAAGTCTTTTGCACTTTATCCCAGTATTTTTGCCACCATTAGATAAATCTTTTTAAAATAATATTTTTTATTTTTATCTTTATAATTTACATGATTCCATTTTGTCCATAGCATAAAACCCACACTTTTCAGCATGTGCATTCAAAACTCTCCATAATCTAACTGAACTGTGCCCGTGCACTCAGACTTATCTTCCTTTGCTCCTCAGTATCAAGATGCAGTCTGATTTTATATCCCAGAAAAATTTATCATAAGGCTCTCTTCATATATAGTAGAACCTCTGTCAGTTGATCTCCCAAGGAACTGTAACAAACGGGTGACATCCAGAGGTGGTCAGCATAAGGAGCTAGGCCTACTGTACCGAGACCGACATTGTGCATGTCTGATCTTTGAAAATCAAGTCAACTTCAGGAGATGGTCCGTGTAGGGAAGGAGCATCTCCTCTACCCCTCACAAGAAAGGAGCAACATCTCACATACTTTCCACTAATACTTAGACTTTTACCATTACTTTACAATTAAAGAAGCAGTCCTTCCTCCTATTAAATCGAAATACTTGTATGAAGAAGGTATAGTAGATGTTAAGTCATCTTTATTAGTATAGCTTGATGAAAATTTATTTATGTATTAATAGATGCAGCAGGGGGAGACAAAGCGAGAGAGAGAGATCGAGAGAGAGAGAGAGATCAGAGATCAGAGGGTTTCACTTTGTTACCCAAGCTGGAGTGTAGTAGCACCGTCATAGCTTTTTGCGGCCTCCAACTCCTAGACTCAAGCAATCTTTCCACTTCAGCCTCCTGAGTAGCTGGAACTACAGGTGTGTGATACTGGGTTAACCAATTTATTATTATACTATTATCATTATTATTGGTAGAGATTCTACCCAGGTTAGTCTTAAACTTCTTGCCTCAAGTGATCCTTCCACCTCTGCCTCCCAAAGTGCTGGATTACAGATGTGAGCTACCATGCTTGGCCATGAACACTGGTAGGTTGTAACTATCTTATAAGAGGTTGGGAGAAAAGTGCATCCAGAGTCCCGAGCCAATACCTAGAGAGTGAAGACCCAAGTGGACATAAGGTTTGTAAGGAAGGGATGCAGGGATGCAAAAGAGCATTATGATTGTACGGGATATTTGGGGAATAAAGTAGGTATTAAAAAGAAATTAGGAGGACATACAGGAGAAACTTACCACTTTTGTCATTTTGCTTCGGGTCCCTACTGTTTAATATCAACCTAGACTGTGTCACTCTAGATACACTTATTTCTTTTTCACATCACAGAGCCTTTTTGAACGTTCTTATATTACCTGCCACTTAGTTATGGAAAACTCTTTCAGGAGTTGGGACATCTGGCAGTCAGACACAATTATGTGTTTATTGTTTGGTGAGGTAGAGTCACGCATACAGGAAGGATCTTATATTTGCTTTTGTTAACTTCATAGTTTATATGAAGTTTTCATGGAGAAAAATCTAACAGTAGGAACTCACACATACATAGGGCCTCTCTGGAATGTGCTAGAACAGCATGCGATTTATGGGATAATCTTTCCTTCTTTCTCTATTAACAATTCAAAGAGCCAGGTGCCGTGGCTCACACCTGTAATCCCAGCACTTTGAGAGGTCGAGGTGAACAGATCGCCTGAGCTCATGTGGATCAACCTGAGCTAGGGCAAGACCCCATCTCTAAAAAATAAAATAAAAATAGCTGGGCCTTGTGGTGGGCACCTGTAGCCCCAGCTACTCAGGAGGCTGAGGCAAGAGAATCTCTTGAGCCCAAGAGTTAGAGGCTGCTGTGAGCTGTGACGCCAGGGCACTTTGCCAAGGGTGACAAAGTGAGACTCTGTCTCAAATAAACAAACAAACAACAACAACAAAGACAATTCAAGGAGCCAGGTCTGGAAGATAAAACAACTTGCTCAAGGCTACACAACTAGTTTAAATAAATGCCATAATGTTGGAGTATTCTCATTACAACTCAGTCACAATGAAAATCTGAGTTAGTGGTCTACATCTGTGGTCTACTCTGATTCATCTGAATAAACTCTAGTTGGGAGAAGGGTCAGCTTAGATTTATGACTATTCAATTGCCCTTGAAAGGATATGCACTGGCTTGGCATGTGGCTCACACCTGTAATCCTAGCACTCTGGGAGGCCAAGGTGGGTGGATTGCTCAGGAGTTCCAGACCAGACTGAGTAAGAGCGAGACCCTGTCTCTACTAAAACTAGAAAAACTAGCCAGGTGTTGTGGTGGGTTCTCATAGTCCTAGATAACTAAAAATAGAAAAACTAGCCAGGTATTGTGGTGGGTTCTCATAGTCCTAGATATGGAGGAGACTAAAGCAAAGAGTTTGAGTCCAAGAGTTTGAGGTTGGTTGCTATGAGCTATGATAATGCGATGGCACTCTATCCAGGATTTGTACTGCTTCCTGAGTTGCTTTTCATTCATTGAACTCTTTTTTCTGTTTCTCTGAAATAGCTTAATGATTATAAAAACATTAATTCTGAATGAGTTCACGTACAAAGAAAGAGAAAAACTCTAGGACCTATAAATACAAGGGTAAAGAAGGCGACCACATAATTTAGATATTTCTAGTGCCTTCTGTGAACAGCTCAAAGTAATTCATTGTATCTCTCCATCTCCCCCAAAATCTATAAAGCAGAAATTACCTTTTTAGTGACTAAAATGCTGTTGTTTGGTACTCTTTTTCTCTCCAGACATTTGATAGGTTTGTTCTTTCAAGAAGACTATGTATTGAATAAAGATCTGACCTACGATTGTTGCATCCATAGTTTAAGAAGGCACTCTTCAAGTTTGGTCATTTGTTCTTAGTCCCAAGAGAACAGCCCACCTCACAAAATCATCACATAATTTGTTACTATTGGCACTTTCTATTCAGAAGGCCAAGGCATGAACTAGCATGGAAAATGAATTAGCTATTAACTTTTAGATTTTATTTCCTCCCTCTTTAACATTATAGTTTTTATTATCCTGTAATATATGAAAGGAGGAAATTATTATCCCTTGTCAGTTCTCTTTGAGATGGCAAAGTGGTGTGGTTAAAAAGGAATCTTGTTGTGTTCCCACTTGAGTCTCCTTTTCTCCTCTTCTCCCCTTGCCATCTTTTAACTACCACATGTCTAAGAAACAGAGGTAAAAATGCTGAGAGAAGCAAGAATAAGGTCCAAATTAATTAAAAGAGATCCACTTAGGTGTAAAAGTGCCTTGGTGATTTCCCTTATATATATATTTTCCTTTTCAATATTAAATATGTTCTTTAGCAAAACACACTATAAACTGCCCCTTTATGAGTCACTAGGGGGCAGATTCATATTATGGGCCTGAACTTACACAAATTTAGGATACACCTTTAAGAAGAAAGTATACAAAGTTTCAAATGCAAATAAAGAATATTTTTACAATAAGAAATCATTTCAAACACATTTTAAATTTTAACAATCTGACTATACCCAACAACTTAAAATATAAAAATATAACATAGTGCTTTTATTAACCTCCTGGTGGAGCTCCATCACACTCGGTCTCTGCGGTTTGACTTCATATTCTTTGCTTGATTCTTTTTTTTGCCAATAATATTGTTTTACTTTCTGTGAAGAGAAACAGATTATTCAATCTTTTCTCCAACAAGAATGATTTAAGTTTTCCTTACCATTAAGAGTTTAGTATGATTTATTATATTGAGTATGTGTTTGAAAGGAGAATCTTCCATTTTGTGCAGGAAATTTTGAGAATTCAATTCCCCATTTATAATTTACATATCTGAACATAGGAATAATTTGTCACAGACTAGCTTCAGGCTGTGTACATTTGAAACCTCACTTTTTCTCTGCTGCATACACACTTCCAGGGCCAGAATAGGATATTCGTACTGCAGTACAGGCTCTGGCCCTGCACCTTCATTGATGGTGCCTCTTGAGGCACATGTAGTAGGGTAGTAATATTCCTCAGAGTTATTCCCATATTGAGGTTGCAAACAAATTTTAAGTAGACTTGAAAGTGACAGCAAACCCACATAAATATATCTAATTAAACTCACCTCATCTCCTTCCTAGCTTGATCCCAACATGTTCATAAGCCACTCTGGTGCCATACAGCTCAAGGGAAGTGTGTGCACAGAGCATAAGTCAGACTATAAAGGGAAAAATGCATTGACTAATAATTTTACTTTTGCAAATCTTACAAAAAACATGATCAGGTTAGCACATTGCCAGGGCCTTACCCTGTGCCTTGGAAAAAGAAGCCGATGAAAACAAGGGGCCTCAAAGAGTAAGTTCATTAGTTTCTCTGTTGTTTTACTTCTGGGTGGATTCTATTTGGGTACTGTGTAAAAACCTTGATGCTCTTGTTGAACTCACTCAACTAAGTTTTTTGTTTGTTTGTTTTTGTTTTTGAGGCAGAATCTTGCTATGTTGTCCAGATTGGAGGGCCACAGCCTCAGCCTAGTTCACAGCAATCTTAAACTTCTGGGCTCTGGGCTCAAGTTATCCTCTTGCCACAGCCTTCTGAGTAGCTGAGATTACAAGTGCCCACCAATATACCCAGTTTATTTTTCTATCTTTAGTAGAGATGGGGTCTCACTCTTGCTCAGGCTGGTCTCAAACCCCTGAGCTCAAGTGATCCTTCTACCTCAGCCTCCCAGAGTGCTAGAATTACAGGTATGAGCCACCATGTCCTTTAAATAAATTTTAACATTTGTTTCAGTGTTGTATGAATAATTATCTGCATACCATTTTTAAAATCCAACATTCCGACATTAAAATGAACTTTATTATAGTCCTATCTTTCAAATTAAAACACCCGATTTTCTTTAGTTCTCTCATTTTTTGAATTAAAAAAATTTTTGAACATCAAACTCAGAATCGTTTATTTCCATTCAGTTGATTTGGTGCATTTTTTTTAACATATAAGGCTATGAGGTAGAGATAGTTCTTGTTAAGTATTAAAAATATAACCAATATGTTTTCTTTTTATGTATATGCATGTATACATAGATATGTATAACTATATAACATACATTTATATGTGTATGTGTGTATATGCATACACAAATACAAATACATCTAATGTTTCAAATATAGAAAATATAAGAGTAGGCAAAGAATTGGTACAAAATGTATAACAATGTAGTTCCCATTTTCTACTTCAGTATAAAATGTTCTTCACTTACCTTTGTACCCTAGAATACCATATTTTAAATTCCATCATATACAAAAATTTTATATAAAGTAATTGAAAGTTAACTCATATTTGCTTTCATATAAAGCAAATTAAAAACTCATAATTGTTTTTATATAAAATTAATATTACTGATATGTTAATTACAATCAATTCTATTATTTTCTTCATTGATTAGAAAAGACTAAGCTTATGGTAGTTCCTTTTGTTATCACTAATTAAATTTATAATACAATGAAATCTAAAACTTAAAAATACAAAGAAGTTTGGTCATTTCTCTACCTAGATATGATGAAGGAATTGGAGCTATAATAATTCTGTAGATTTAAAATTTATCCATATTAGTACCATGGCGACTTTTCTATTTTGGGGAGACTCAGTAATATTTTAGATTGAGACCAGTTGTGAGTTAGATGCTGTTAAAACCAATGGTTAATGAAGAGGTGGAGTTTCTCAGATGGTGATCATCCTGGCTCTTTACTGAGATTAGGAGAATAATTGCTCTCCCAGTGTTTCTGATATTTAATCTACTCTTCTGGATAGGAAAATTTAGAAAACTTTCAATTGAATCTCTGGTGGCCAAATTTTAAAATTTCAGGCTTTAATCTAATCCATCTCCTCTTTTTCCTTTTATCTTTCTCTTTGTTACACTTCCTGTCCTATGGACCCTGCAGTTATACAAACACATTGCACCCTTCATATTAAATGTAGAGACATAGGGAGCGAGGTTATACTCCCAAACATTTTCTTAAAATGTGCTCTTAACTAAGTCAATAGTGAATATAGTCAAACATTAACTAATGTGACTAATTTGGTCATTAAGGCTGATTAACGAACACTTAAGATCATGAGTATTTTTTAATTTTTGAGATTAAATTAAGGCATAGTCCCAGACAAGAAATCATCTATGGACTTCAAATTTCATGCTTTATAAAGCAGTTAAATATTTTTAAAATATACATTTTGCCTATCTTTTTAAGTCTATTATAATCACAAAAGAAATATAACCAAGGAAGAATTACAGTTTTTATTTAAAAATACATAAAATTAATTTCATTTTTGTATGATATGAAAGGCATGATATTTGTCAAAGCATTGTTATGGAATAGTCAGGGTAGAAACTTGACTAAGAAGGGGAAGAGAAGTGTCCAATACATAAATCCCTTTTCCCTGCCTGAATCCAGAACCAGTTGAGAGAAAGAAAAGGCAGAGATCAAAAGTATCTCCAGCTCTGAGTTAGCAATGAAAGCTGGATTGTTAGTTTACATTTGAATTGATAATGAGTTTGCTTCTACTTAGTTCCATAATCAAATCTATCTCTCAGTCGCAGACAGAGGAGGAAAACCAGATCTATCCCTGTGACTCTGAAAGGAAGTGGGAGGACAGGATGTTTCGTTCCTAGAAATAGACTGGCTTTCAAGAGGTGGGAAGAAGAGGCTAAACTAGGCTGGACCACTCCTTTCTGGAGGCGCCATACTGAAAGCTCACTCCTTCAACCTTGACACAGTGAAGGGTAGAGAGCAGCCAGTGAAACACATGCGGAAGGGGAAATATGCACTTCCCACTAATTAGATTTATAGGGTGGAAAAGGAAGCAAGGTTAGAGAAGGTTTTTGGAGTGGCAAAAGCTTATACATGTTCATAAAGGAGCTCCTTGAAGAAGAAGGCTTGAAAATAAGTTAGCCAAATAAGCATAGACCCAGAAAAGGTGAGTGAGAATGTGATGAAGAGTGTACAGTGTAGGCTTAAATAGGTGCAAAAAGACTTTAGCTGCTAAGGCATAAAGGAAATACAAAGTATCACAAATGGAATCTTTTGTAGAGAACATTGAAGGTTGAAATATTTAATGTCTGAGAGCCTTAATATTTTCGTGGATCTTTAGAATAATCCTGAGAGGAAAGAGAGAAGAGTGTTTGCTGGGATAGGGGACACATCTAGGTTTAAAGTCCACATATGCACAGTGTTACCAATTTACCTCATTGCATAATTATTTCAGCAGTTATCAGCAACCTGATATTATAGGCAAGAAGAGAGATAATAATAATAATAGCTAATCTTTATTAAATACTTACTGTTAGCCAAGCACTCTTATAAATGCTTTACATAAGTTATGTCCCTTAATTCTCACATGTATTATGTGGTAGACTATTATCAGCCACAAAGACACTGATTCTAGGCAATAGGGAACTAGGTGTTTGTGTTTGATGGTCTGGCCCCAGAGCTGACCTTCACAATGACTACATGATAATACATATTTTAAAAAAATTAGCATTTATTGAGAATTTCTTTTTTGTTAAGCAAAAGGGGCAGCAGCAAAAGGGGCCCTTTGAACAGCAAGGTCCTTAGGTTAATGTAGCCAATCTGTACTTTTAATCTTCATCAAACTTATAAGCTAGTTCCATTATTATAGAAGAGAAAACCGAGATGTGGTGAAGTTAGGTAACACAGGTTATTACAGGGGTAGTTAGAGGTGGAGTTGGGATTAAGCCTTTGTTAATCTGCCCCTAGAAGCCATGCTTATAACAAGGAAGTACTCTTGTAAATGTTTTACATGATTTATTTCTGCAGCAGAATGGATTCCAGCAGTGGGTACAGCCAGGTGGAGATGGCAGATGATTGGTGTTGGGGCCTTGAGCGGTTAACATAATCAACCATGTGATTCAGATGAGTAGGGAAATAAGTGAGGGCAAAAGGGAAACAATAGATTAGGAAAAGATAGAGGGATCAATTGACTTGAGATCTTCAGGAAATGAATCTTACAAGTAGCAAGAATAAGAACTAACAGGCCAGAAATCTGTGGTAAAAGGGTAAGAAATTACTGTTTAAGATGATTGAATTGTGCAGAGCAGTCTGGATGATGGGGATGTATGGTTACCATTGCAAAAATGCAAAGGTCATTGGACATGAAGGAGCCAAAGAACTGTAAAGCTGTAATCCTGGGATAAGTTGCCCGTCTGCATATGAAGTCACCTAATATTATCCAGGGACACATAGTAAAATGGAAGACTGAACCTAGTGCCAAAGGCTGCCGTGAATATGGGAGAGGGACCAACAAGTCTGTTTATGATAACAGTAAGTAGAGAAAAATATGAGATATTCAGATTGCAAGAAAGAGAATGAATTGTAAGTGGCAATAGGGAACTAGGCCGAGGCAGATTGATCTGTGGTCACTCATACAGGAGAATACCCATAGAGAAGTATCCTAGAGGAGAGGGAAGTTCAGTTATAATAAATGCATTTATTGAAAAGTTTTGAGCATAGGTAGATTGTTTAGTGTAGATGGAATAGGGGTTCCACAGAACAAGGCTAAAACATTATAGCCAAGGGAATCTGAATGCTGAGAACAGCAGTATAGTAGTTTGAGGGTGAGAAAATAGATAAGGAGAATTTTGATTAATTAGGCAGAAAATTATTTGGGAATGAGCAATTTAACCAAAAAGCAAATAGATCAATAGCTGCTTGATCCAACTATCATCTTTTGTGGAGAAATTTAAGTTGCTGCACTATCTGTACTTTAAATAGTACAGTGATTATATAATAGACTGAAAGTAAATTATGTATTAAAAAGTACACAGGAGGAACTATTTTCTCAAATATGGATAAATGGGAAAAAGTTAAAGGCACATAAACCTTGTAATACAACCTAATGATACACCCCAAAATCCAGAGACTGGAGCTTTTAATTATTTTAAACAAGATCAGTTTTTTGATCAAAATGTTGTACCAACCAACTTATTTTGAGTAAATTATGTTATGACCAGAGGGGCTTTGACTGGTGATAAAGTTAACAAGGCTGTGAGGCCAGTGTATTTTTCTGGGCTTCCTACCATCAGGAAGATCAGAGCAAAAAATAATATAAAAAATAAAATTTTTATTAAAAGATAACATACAGAAAAGTGAAAAACTTCTAATCACTCAACTAATAATCACAAAATGGCAGTTATAATCTCTACCTAATACTTCACTAATAATCTCCGCATGAAAAGGCACAACTACTTGTCTTGGAAGTTATCTTTCAAACCCAAACTACGAAGTCCCATTAAGTCAAATCATCTGTAGAGTAATCTAGCAGGTGAAAACACTAGATTTCACAGAAAAAGAGTTTGTAATGGAAGGTTTGCAGGAGGATGGTGGTCATAAAAACATTTTGCTATTTTCTTCTATTTTTCTTAGGGTACGTAGGCTTTAGAATTTGTGAACATTTATATTAGAGAAGTTACAATAGAGAATCTTCAAATGACTGTGGAATTGGGAAGATTTCGCAGAAAGTCCTTTAAATGGAATCTTTCTCACAAAGTCTTTTAAACACACTGAGGTTACAGAGAAATCCGTTCTCCACTTCTTACTTCATTGGACATCTCATATTCAGTGAATTCAGTATGACTTTTGCCACAGAACAGGACCTGCTTTTGCAGAGGTCACCTGTCACCTTCTCATTCCCATTCCAGGTGTGCATTCGCCATCCTCAAGCTGTTCCACCTTGGTGTGGCATCTGACACCACGACCCCCTTCAGGAAGCCACCACCCCCGTGTCCTGCTGCTTCTCCTATGCTGTTTGCTTTTCTGAGCGCCCTTCATGGGCTTCTCTTCTCCCACCCACTCCTTGAAAGCCTGCACTCCTAAGATGCTTCCCTGGGCCCTTCTTGTCTTCTATGCTCTTCCCTTCAGTCACCCCATCCATTTTCACACCTTCAGCGATTTATATTCAGAAGGCATTCCAATTGGTAGCTATGGCTTCTTTCCTAAGTCCCAGACCTACTCTTATACCGATCCTCTTAATCTGAATGTTCTCTGGGAAGCTCAGTCCTGATAACACCAAAAACAAAATTAATGTTCCTGCAGAACTGCTCCTCTTTCTTTTTCTCCGCCTCAGTTTTAAACCCAAGGCTTTCCATGACTCCACATTCTCTCCTATTCCTCTTAATTAAGCCCGCATCAATGCCTTTTGATTGTGTTGTTACAGGATTTTATGTTTCCCCATCCATCTCATGCTTTTTATTTTCATTTGTTTTTTTTTCTTACTTCTGAATAAGAAATGTTCACCTCCACTACAGACCTCTGGCCTTCTATCAGTTATTCAGATCATCATGGGTTGTTTCTTCTAAGCCAGGCACTGAGATAGACAATAGTCAGGATTCTCATCTCTGGCCGAACATCAGCTTTAAAAACAAAACAAAACAAGACAAATACCCAGACACCTGCTTCAAAGATTCCGACTGAGGTAGTCCAGGGAGGAGCTTGGACAGCAGTTTCTTTCAGGTTCCTCAAATGACTCCAATGTGCAGCCAGGGGTGAGAACCCCAACTTAAGTCATGGAGAGGACACAATCATGGACATAGTTTTTGCCCTGTTGGAACTTTAACCATATTTGGGGAGCTAGACATTTTTTAAAAATTATATTTTCATGCTGATACATGTCTGTAATAGTGTAACTTCCTTGCGGAAAATGAAAGGAGTACTACGAGAGAAAGAATATAAAGAGGATGGTCTAATTTAGAATGTGTGGGGCTCGTGAAAAATCTTTCTAAAAGAGTGAGATTTAATGTGAATTCTTAAGGGATGACTATGAGTTGCCCAGGCAAATAAGCAAATGGAAAAATACATTTTGGTGAGTTTGAGTTAGAGATATGACCAGCAAGTATTGGAGAAATGAAACACAAGAGAAAGACAGCAGGGCTGCTGTGGAGTGAGGGACGGAGGGAATGGCTACAATGAGGTTGTTGAGAGTGTGTTAGGTTTTCTTAGGTGCTTTGAAAAACCAATGGCAGGTTTAGTAAGGACTAAAACAATTGTTTTATTTTTAATTTTACCTCTGACTTCCCTGTAGATGGGGAGTCAGAGGAGACCAAAGCTGGGCAGATGAGAGAAGCTGTGAAGTGTGATGCACGCTGGTGAAGATGTTACGGTTGCTTGGACATTTTACAGTAGTTTCAAGTCTCTAGGAAGAGCTACAGGAAGGCTCAGAGACTTCTGATATGCTGCCTGTGCTGTGCACCCACAGCCTCTCCCGCCTTCAACATTCCGACCCACAGGGATATTTGTTGCCATCAGTGAACCTATATTGACACGTCGTCAGCACCCGAAATCCATAGCTTACCTTAGGGTTCACTCCTGGTGTTCTCCACTCTGTGGGTTGTGGCAAAAGTATAATGACACGTGTCCACCATTTACAGCATCACACAGAGCGTTCTCACCTCCCTCAAAGTCCTCTGTGCCCTGCCTGATCAGCATCCCCTGCCCCCTAAGCCCTGGAAACCACTGGTCCTGGTATTGTCTCCAAAGTTTTGTCTTTTCCAGAATATTGTATCACAGGACTCAAACAGCCCTTTAAAATTGGCTCTTTTGCTTATTAACATGTATTTAAGGGTTCTCCCTGTCTTTTCATGGTGTGATAGGTCATTCCTTTTAGTGCTATAGGAGACTCCATTGTTGGAAGTATCACAGTTTATGTATCTGTTCACCTACAAAGAACATCTTGGCTGCTACCAAGTTTTGATAATTATGAAAACAGCTGCTATAAACATTTATGTGCAGGGTTTTTGTGCACAACTGAGTTTTCAACTCAGTTGGGTAAATACCAAAGAACATATTGTTTAATTGCATGACAAGGTTTTGTTTAGTTTTATAAGAAACTGCTAAATTGCATTCCAAAGGGTCTGTACCGTTTTACACTCTCACCAGCAACAAATGAGATTTCCTGTCGCTCCATGTTCATTGCCAGTATTTGGTGGTAGTGTATAGCCTTCCTATAGCTTTTCCTATAGGCTTAAAGCTACTGTAAAATGTGAAGACAATTTTTTTTTTAAGTAAATGGCACCATAAGTCCTCAGACTCCTAAGCCAAAAACCTAAGACTCATCCTTGGTGTTGACTGATCTTTCCCCATCCATTATATACAACCCACCAACAAATTCTACTAATTCTACCTCCAAAATACATATTGAAGCCATGGCCCTGGATTCATATCCATGGGAGCCATCCTTGTCCATTGTTTTGTGCTCTTCTTTTCTAATACCAAATGCTGGAAATTTCCCTTTTGGTACTGCTTCTGTTGCATCACACAAATTTTGATAACTTGTATTTTCACTTTCATTTAGTTCAAAAATATTTTAAAATTTCTTTTTAACTTGTTCTTTTCCTTTCTAATTAATTTCTTTTAACTTCTCTTAACATTGGTGTATAAATGGTACTTTAATAACATATGATAATGACCACTTTTCCATATACTTATTTGCCATTTGTATATATTCTTTAAGGAAGTATTCATTCAGGTCTTCTACCAGTTTTAAAATTTATTTAAATTTCAGTATTAATTTAACTTCCAATATAACATCGAAGAGAATTGGTGAGCGGGGACATCCTTGCCTTGTCCTTGATCTTAGTGAGATAACAATTCCAGTTTCTGGGCTGTGTCTTCTGGAAGAATTGCAGAGAGTTGGCATAATTTCTTCCTTATATATTGGGTGGAATTCACCACTGAATACAGCTGGGCTTGGTGCTTTTGTTTCTTGGTTTCTAATTATAGATTCAATTTCTTTTATAGATATAGGCCTATTTAAATTTTTATTTCTTTATGTGTGAGTTTTGGCAGATTGTGTCCTGTAAGGAATTAGGCCATTTCATCTAAATTATCAAATTTATGGGCATAGAGTTGTTTATGACCTTCCATTATTATCCTATTAGTGTCCATGGGATTAGCAGTGATAGTCTCTCTTTCTGTTCTGATTTTGGTAATTTGTGTTTTCTCTGTTTTCCCTTAGTTAGCCTAGATAGAGGCCTGTTAATTATAATGCTTTTTTTCAAAGAACTAGCTTTTGATTTATTGATTTTCTCTATTGGTTTCCTGTTTTCAATTTCATTGTTTTGTGCTCTAATTTTTATGACTTTGTTTCTTTTGCTTACTTTGGAATTTGATCTTCTTTTTTTTAGTTTTCTAATATGGAAGCTTAAAGTATTGATTTAACTTTAACTTTAACTTTCTTCTTTTCTAATACCAAATGCTAGAAATTTCCCTTTAGATACTGCTTCTGTTGCATCACACAAGTTTTGATGACTTATATTTTCACTTTCATTTAGTTCAAAACTTTTTAAAAGTTTCTCTTGAAATTATTTTAACTCATGTAATATTTAGAGTTGTGTTGTTTAATCTTCAGGTATTTGGTGGGTTTCTAGCTATCTTTCTGTTATTGACTTCTAGTTTAATTTCATTATTGCCTGAGAACATACTTTCTATGACTTCTCTTCTTTTACATTTGTTAAGGTGTATTTTGTGGCCCAGGAGGTGGTCTATTTAAGTGAGTGTTCTGGATGAACATGAGGAGAATGTTCATTTTGCTGCTGTTAGGTGAAGTAGTTTATAGATGTCAATTATATCCAGTTGACTGATGTTGCTGCTAAATTCAATGGAGTGCTTGCTGATTCTGCCTGCTGCATTTGTCCATTTCTGACAGAGGGGAGTTGATGTCTCCAGCTGTTTCTCATTGCAGTTCCATCAGTTTTGCCTCACATATTTTGATGCTTTGTTGCTAGGCACATACAAATTAAGGATTGTTATATCTTCTTGGGAAATAGATTCTTTTATCCTTATTTATTGCTCTTCTTTATCTGTAAAAACTTTCCTTGCTTTAGAGTCTTCAGTGTCTGAAATTAATAAAGCTACCACCACTTTCTTTTGATTGATGTTAGCCTGGTATATCTTTCTCCAAACCTTTACTTCTAGTTTATATGTCTTTATATTTAAAGTGAGTTTATGATAGACAACATATGGTTGAGTGTTCTTTTTTGGTTCACTCTGAAAATCTCTTTCTTTTAATTGATGTATTTAGACCATTGATGTTTAAAGTGATTATCGAAATAGTTGGATTAGTGACTATTGAGTTTGTCACTGGTTTGGTGTTTGTTGCTCTGTTCTTTATATTCCACTAGTTACTGTCTTTTGTGATTTTATTACAATAATCTCACTTTTGTATAATTTTATTTTATTTTTCATTTCTTAATATATAAGTTTATACTTCTTTTTTATTTTAGTGGTTGCTCCAGAGTTTGCAACATGCATTTACAACTCTGCTTTTAAGTAACACTATACCACTTCATGGGTAGTGTAAGTACCTTACAATAACAAAATAATCTGCATTTCCCCCTCCTGTCTTTAGTATTATGACTGGCATTCATTTCATTTATACAAAGCATGTATAGACATATGCATAATAGTTGAATACCTCAATGCTATTGTTTTGAAGAAACTATTATCTGTTAGATCAATTAAGAATAAGAAAAATGGCATCTTAGCAGGGTACTGGTGAAACTTATTAAATGTAGAGTATCAATGTCTTTATATAGTGATCAAGAAAATGCTATGAAGGCTATCTCTAACAGTATGCTCGAAATATTTCTGATTGTATATGAAGCACATTCTGCCATATGATTGCACCAATGTACACAATTATGATTTAATAAAATTGTTAAAAAAAAACAAAGAAAGTACCAAGGAATCCTTCAAAGTCTATAATTAATTAAAGAATTAAGCCATATACAGAATAAATGTTAATATAAAAAGTATTCTATAAGATATATTGAGCTGCAAATAATTGAAAATGAATTTTTTTGCAAATTCCTTTTATAGCAATGAGGGGAAAAGAATATCTAGGAAGAAATCTAAGAAAACATATCCAAGATTTCTATACTAAAAACTATAAAATTTTGTTATAATAAATTAAATAATATATAGATAATAGATATACCATATCCATTGACTTCAGTTCTCCCCAAATTGATCTATATAAATTCAATGTAATTCCAAGCTTAACGCACAATAATTTTTTTTGTAGAAATTGCCAACCTGATTCCAAAATAGATAATAGAAATGCAAAGGACCTAGATTGTCAAAAGTTAAG
Source organism: Arctocebus calabarensis (assembly GCA_963573935.1). Taxonomy (NCBI): domain Eukaryota; kingdom Metazoa; phylum Chordata; class Mammalia; order Primates; family Lorisidae; genus Arctocebus; species Arctocebus calabarensis. Next base: position 27,141 of record CAUYON010055760.1, read on the forward strand.
AGAATTCATTTTAACTTCATGATTTACTACAGCTATGGTTATCAAGAATATGGGTTACTGGCAAAAAGAGACTTAGATCAAACAAGAATGAATATCCAGAAATAGACCCACACATACATACGATCACTCAAGTTTGGACAACTGTGTCAAGGGAATTCAATGGAGAAAAGAAAGTCTTTACAGTAAAGTATGCTGGATGAACTTGCAAGAACTGGAAATCAAAATTGCAAAAAAAAAAAAAAAACAACCAAAACAAGCATATAAAAAAAACCCTCCAAAACAAGTACAGTGATCAATGATGTTTACCTCAGGCTTGACACAAAATTGGACTCAAGATGATCACAGATCTATATGTCCTACTTAAAACGACAAAACTTCTAAAAGAAAACATGGGAGAAAATAGTTGTAATCTTATCATGTAATCTTACAGCAGGCAAAGTTTTATTAGATAGAACACACAAAAAATACATTAAAGCAAAACTGATCAATCAGACTTCATTAAAATTTAAGGCTTGATTAAAAAATAAAAAACCTAAGGAAACAAAAAGGCAAGCCATATGCTGGAAGAAAATTTCTCAAAAAAATATCAAACAAAAGACTTGTATCTGGAATATATAGAATTAACTCTTACAATTCAGTAATAAGAAACAATTCAATTTTTTAGACAAATGCACAAAATATTTGAACAGATACTTCACAGAAGAATAAATACATCAAAAGCACATGAAAACATGCAAGTATCATTAGTGTACACTGGAAAGCACTTAAATCTTCACAGTGATGGGGTATGTCATTCAGCTGAGAAAATTAAAAAGACTGACCACACCAACACGGACAATAACTTTGAGCAACCAGAATTCTTATTCACTGCTGGATTGTAAAATGGTAGGACCATTGTGGAAAATAACAGGGCAACTTCCTAAAAAACTTAAATATACCATGTAGCCCAGCCATTCTAGTTAGACATATTTTACCCAAAAGAAAGGAAAACATCCACACGATGCCTTTGCAGACAAAGGATCATGGCGGCTTTATCTGTAATAGTTATTAATTTGAAACAATACAAACATCCAATAAATAGGGTAATGGATAAGCAGAGTATAGTCTATCCATCCATGTAATGGCATACTACCAGGCAAAGGGAAAGAGAAGAAAAAAAGAGATAAAATTCAGACATATACAATAACATACATGAATTGGGAAAATACACTAAGGGAAGAAACCAGGCCCCTCCCCCCCCAAAAAAACCAACAGTGTATACACATTATTCTATTTATATAAAGTTCTAGAAGATGCTAATTTATAGTGAAAAAAGACACGTCAGTCACTGCCTGGGGATGGGTTGTAAGGAGAGAGGGAATGCCACAGGCTCTGGGGAAAGTTTTGGGGATAATGGAAATATCCTTTATCTTGAGTGTGGTGATGGTTTAATTAGTGTATAAACATGTCAAAACTGATAAAATTGTACTTAAGTATGTGTAGTTTATTTTACTTCAATTATACTTCAATAAAGTTGTAAGAAAAAAAATCGTAACATAAAGTTGACAAAACACAAACACAACCCAAAATATAAAAAGTTGCCAATGCACATTTGGTTTAAAGAAACTTCACTTAGCCTGTTTTACCTCAAAATAATTTTTGGCTTTTTAAGGATAAGAAGAAAATAATATATTTGACAAGATGCCATTATACTTAGTTGCACTGCTGCAAAGTCGTATATTTCAAAATGTTAATACTGTGTGGTATGGCTTTATATACTTTCCCTCAACCAGTTCCCAGTGGAACATCTATAATTGAAATTCTGAATCTCACAATTTATTACATAGATTGACTATTATACTTAAGAATAGTCTATAAAAAGGTTCAGTACAGTGGTCAGAATATTAACAAAAGTGATGAATTTCACCCAAAGGGCCACTTCCCCACACATAGATTGTTATCTATACATATTTTATACAGTTACAGATTTAACATAAAGTCTTAGTACACATATTATAATTCAAAAGATTTATATTCTTGAAGTAAAAATATGCATATAATATTTACATAATTTTCCCAACCTTAATAAGAATTAGGACATCAATATCAATAAACATCAACACTTTGCATTCCTATAGCTCATGTACCCTTGAAGTGTTTCCCTAGCTATTGAAAGGCAGAAACTGTAATGGAGCAATTAGACTAACTTCTAATTCTAAATCAGGAAACTGTTTTTTTATTTCTTCCTGCACCCAAGTGTAATTCAGCATAAGGTTGTTTAACTTCCATGTCTTTGTACGAGGTTAAGCATTCTTGTTGGAGTTGAGTTCCACTTTTAGTACCTTGTCGTCTGAAAAGATGCAAGGTAGGATTTCAATTGTTTGACCCTACTGAGGTTTGTTTTGGGTCCTAGGATATGGTCAATTTTGGAGAATGGTTAATATGTGGTTAATTAGTTCAACCCCATGATTGAACTAATGTACACAGCTATGAGTCAATAAAAAAAAAATTATTAATTTAAACAAAAAACTTCTCACCAAAATCTCCCCCTATGGTCATTCCCTGCCCCATCAGGCATTTCTCAACATATAATGGCCATCAAGATACACTTTAAGATTGCTTACAAGGAATGACTCGTGGCCCCAATTGCAAATTGTACTGTAAGCATAGCCACTATGGCTACAGCTGTGGGTCACCTCTTCCAGGTGGCTTCAGCCAGGTAGAACCACCTTCCTAAGGTCATGCCTACAGGCCTTGACTGACTAAGATGTAACAATAAGACCTGAACTTTTCAGCTTGATACAATACATTCTTGGTTGGCAATTTCTGCTCCTAAAGAAGGCTGGCCAAGGCTGACATCAAGTATACATGGCTGTCCAACTTCTTGGAGTTGGACTGAATGTTAATGACCTCTGAAAATTCATACATTAAAACTGGAATCTCCAATGTGATAGTATTTGGAAAGAGGGAGTTAGGTCATGGGAGTTGAGCCTTCATGATGAGACAAGTGCTTTTATAAGAAGAGACAGAGGAAAGCCTTTTGCTTCTTTCTGCTCCCTGCCATGTCGGGATAAAATCAGAAGGCAGACATCTACCAATGAGGAAGAAAGCCCTCACAGGAAAGGAATCTTCCAGCACCTTAATCTTGGACTTTCCAGCCTTCAGAATCATGAGAATTAAACTAAATGTATGTTGCTTAAGCCACTCCATCTGTGGTAGTTTATTACAGTAGCTCAGAAGGACTAAGACATTCTCCCTCTGTTCAGTTCTGCTTCCTTCCCCTTCATTTTCAGGTTTTCCCCCCAAGGAACATAATGCTTCCTGATTTGTATTTGGTTCTTAGAATTATGTGGCCTATTTGGAATTTTCTCTGGTTCTAAATGAAACAAAGAATATTTTTTTAATTTTTTCAAAGTATGACATTGGTGCTTTTATTGGGAGTGCATTAGATATATTCTTTATGTTGGGTAATATACACATTTTAACAATGTTGATTCTTCCAACTAAAAAAAAATGTGGTTAATTATTAACCAATAATTAACAATACTGTGGTTAATATGTTAGCATATTCCCAGATAGTTTTGTGTTTGTTGGAAGGTTGGGCTTTGGAGGGGCAGAGTATTCCCAGATAGTTTTTTGTTTGTTGGAAGGTTGGCTTTTTGGGGGGCAGAGTTAATACTTTGCATGAAATATCTTACTTTATAACGGAGAAATTGCTTTCTCTTTTGTCTTGTGATTTTTTTTGAGGTGAAATTTAAGTTTTTGTGCGAGTAGTATTATTATACCTATCTTGAGTGTCTTGCTTGTACTGTATCACATCATAACCTTTGTTTAATTCTTAATAAACTGTTCACTTGTTAAAAAAAAAAAGAAAGAAAGAAAAATCTAGGAGTATCTAACCCTAAGGCATAAAGGCAACGTTTGACAAGGAGGAGAGTAATGGGAGAAGGATACATCAGTTTGGGGATGAGACTATGGAGGAGGAAGGAGACCACGAGAACTTACATATTGGATGTTGAACAAGTATAGGGGAATACGTGGAGGGATGGATTTATTTAGTTACACAATTGAAAGACAATTAATTCTTGCAGTACTCTGTGGGGTGGCAGGTGGAACTCATTTCTTTTGGCTGCCACCTTGGTAGATTATACTTCTTGGATAATTAAGTTCTTTAGTAGAATAAGAACACTTTATTGAAAGGAAACGTGCCTGGTTTTGAGAGTGAGTTCTCTGGCAGTATTAGGAATCAACGCTAGTAACTCCCAGAGGGCTCCATCACATGGGAGGCCCTCAGAAAGGCCGACAAAGGCCGGTGAAGTGTGGTGACTGGGAATGGTAAGGACATTCTACTATAATGAGTCCTATAATGTGAAGAGACAGAATAAGGGGGTTTCACTAAGGAGCTGAGATCAGCCAGTCATGGAGGATGAAAGGAAACCAGAAGAGTGTAGGACACGGAAGCCAAGGTCAGCAGGGTTAAACGATGCTGAGAGGTCAGGTGAGAGGAAGCCCAAGCACAGCCATCTGACTTAGCGCACAAGTAATGAATGTCCTAAAGCCAAAGGCAGACTCATAAATAATCAAATATTCAATATAGTTTGGAGAGAAAAGAAAATACTCATATACAGGGTGTCTATAAAGTTCATGTGCAATTTAAAATTGTATAGCTGTATGGACACCCTGTATAATTGCATCATCCCACTATAAACATTATTTAATTTTTTTCTGACTCCTTTATATCTGTTTTATATGATAATGGCTTTTTTCATAAATGAATTTCAGTAGTTGTTCAATTTAATAGGCAATATGTTGTTTTTTTCCCCCACCCACTACTGCCTGCCTCTATTTTCTTTAGATCATTTGTATATAGTTTTAAATTTGAAAGACATGTCTTGTGTATTTCCTAGGCCTCAATTCCATGAATGGACTGTATCCATTCATTGATACATTCATTCACTTTGCCCCCCCGCGGAAGGGACTGTGTTCATTCGTTTCCTGGCCAAGGAACCCATACACCTATATATACCCCGAGACTAAAGGCCTAAAGGGGGAGACGGGGAAAGACTGAGAGAGAAACAGAGAGAGCTTTTCTCTCCCCACTTGAGTTCTCTCTACCAGGAGCTTTAGTGTTTTCTGTATTCTTTTCTGTAAATAAATTCTGTCTTACCACTGGAAAAAAAAAAAAAAAAAAGAAAAGAAAAGAAAATGCCATGAAGGCTATGTTAAACAGTTTGATGAAAACATTTTAGATTGTTTGTGAAACCAGCACATAGTACCCCTTGATTGCACTAATGTACGCAGCTGTGATTTAATAAAAAAATAAAAATAAATAAAAAAATTTAAAAAAGAAACTAATGTTGAGACCTATTAAAGAAAAAAAAGAAAGACATGTCTAATTGCATGCTAAATTCTGTTGAATTCAAAGATGTCATACCTGCTTCATAGTATTATTAAAACTATAGTCATCCCTGCCGTGTATTTCCCACACTATAAAATTTGCTTCAACTTCTTTTACATAGCCACTGTCATCAAATCTGAAAGAAACAGCAAGCACAAAAATAATAGTTTAGTAGTATAAAATAGAGGGGTTAAGAGTTCGGGTTTTGGGTTAAATGGGCTTAAGATTAACAGGATATTAAGTTATCCTGTCTATAACTTAATAGCTTTATGACCCTGGGGTAGTTATTTAAACTCTTGGAGGCTCATTTTGCTGATCTGTCAAATAATAATAATAGTTGCTACTCTATAGGTTTATTTTGAAAGCTGGATGAAATAACACTTATCCAAATAGGTGCCATAAGTGCCTAATAATAACAAAGTAGAAAAATTTCAGTTTTTAAACAGTTGGAACCATATGTTCTCTTTCCTTTGATAGGAACCATATATTAATTAAGGCGAGGGCAGCTTGGGTCCTGCTGTTCTGGGTGTTAGCAGAGAGAAAGATGGGAGGATGAGGAACAGAGAAAGGAGTCATTTTATCAATAAATGTTCACTGGCTGCTTATTATGCACTAGAGAACAGAAGCCCAGAATCACAGCAATGAGGACTGAGAAGCTGCACATCCCCCAGGGGAACCAGAGGAAAGATGCAGCTGAGCCTCAAAGCATCAACAGTTTTGGTAAACTGAGGTGGGGCTGAGAAGCAGTAGTCTCCAAGCTCACTGGAGTGACACTCATAATAAATAGGCCATGGTCACAGATGGATGAAGGTCCAGCTTGGGCAAGATACCCCTCCCATGATGCTGGGTCTGGACACACAAGCCGAGAGGAGCTTAGAGTGTTTACCCCAAACTCAGTGAGTTTTAAAACAGATGTGATATTTTATACAAGACCTTTTTTTCTCCCTTCTCCCATATGAAAATAGGAGCTTGTGACCAAAACTGAAGTTATATTGTTAAAGTCACCCCTTTGCATATCAGAACTTGTGACTGATAAGCAAAGAACCTTCTCCATGAGTTATTGCCCACATTTCTGAATGAAACTGTCCCCCACACCTTGGATGGAAATTCTCAATTAGGACCTTGGTCTCAAGCACTTATTTCTAGGCTGCAGACTCTGGACTGTTACCCCACTTTCCTATTTCTTTTCTTTTTTTTTTTTTTTTGAAGTAGCAACAAAAATAATTTTATGGTTGAGGGTCACCATAACACGAGGACCTGTATTAAAGGGTCACGGCATTAGGAAGATTGAGAACCACTGGGCTAGAGGAAAAGCCTATCATAGCTTTAGTTTACAAATAGTTAAGGGCTTAACTGAGCAAACAAGAGACATGTAAAGTAATGGTACAGTTGATTAAAGATCAGAATGAGCGACTCAGATAATTTACGGACTCCTGCATTCCATGGGACTAGATATGAACCTTGAATCTCACAGTGAATTCAGATGCCAACAGGGGTGTCTCCACATTTGTTCATACCTCTCATAGTCAGAGCCTCAGAAAACTCCTTTGCAACCCACCAAGTGTCTCACGGGGACCACTTTTCCCTGCACTGAGCCCTGGTACCCCCTGCCATGAAGATGCACTAAACTCTCCCTGATTCTTTCTTGCTTGCTGCTGACAGGAAGTTCACCTATTATTCTCAGTTCTCCTCCCCTGATGAAAGGGGACCAGGTCTAGCCATTGCCTCTATGGTTATTGTCTTTGGGACAACAGCTCCTCTTTTTATATTATCCCTGTCAAGCTCCATCTTTGGCAATCACTATCTTATAAAGTCAATCCTATCTTCACCTTCCCTATGTGGCAAGGCCTTTCAGGAAAAAGTGCCTCATCAAAGTCTCCCAATTCGCAGGTCTTTTTCCTGGAGCCAGTAAATATCCAACTCTTTGTCTCAAAAAAATCAGAAGAGGGCTGGGCTGTGGGAGGCCAAGGCAGGTGGATTGCCTGAGCAAGAGCAAGACCCCATCTCTAAAAATAGCCAGGCATTGTGGTGGGCACCTGGGATGGCTCAGGGGGATGGCTCAGCACCCATACTAGGGATGGCTCAGCACCCATAGCTCAGGGGTTAGGGCGCCGGCCACATACACTGAGGTAGGCGGGTTCGAACAGACCAAGGCCTGCTAAACAACAATGACAAGTACAACAGAAGAACCAGCTGGGCGTTGTTCCCAGCTACTTGGGAGGCTGAGGCAAGAGAATCACTTAAGCCCCAGAGTTTGAGGTTGCTGTGAGCTGTAATGCCATGGCACTCTACTGGGGGCTATATAGTGTAAAAACAAACAAACAAAAAAAAAATAGTAAGAAAATCGCTTGAGCCCAAGAGTTTGAGGTTGATGTAAGCTGTGATACCAAGGCACTCTACCGGGGACAAGAAGACTGTCTCAAAAAAAAAAAAAAAAGAAAAAAGAAAAAAAAATCAGAAGAGAAATTTTAATGTGGGATTAAGAAATAAGGCAGAGTAGCCTGAATAGCTATAGTTTAAGTTATGCTTAACCTTTCCTGCTTTCTCTTTCTCACTAAAGAACTTTTAACTCCCCAAAATAGTAGCTGATGACTAAACAGTAGATCTACAGTTTCCCATTGTGCAAGAAACCTAGAACAAATCCACATCCCAAATACTTGGTCTCAGAGTGGTGGTCACAAACATGGACATGAGATTAGACATTGAGATAGTCCCTTTGTATTGAGAAGAACATACACTCTAAAGTTGAACAGGCTTGGATTTGCATCCTTCCTCTGCTGATTACTAACTGATGTGCCTTTGTGCTATTAAACTTTTCTAAGTTTCAAAAGACTTTTCCGTAAATTGGTGGTAATGATATCCACCTTATGAGATAGCTATCTTAGGGTATATAAAGCACCTAGCATAACATCTGAATTACCTGACAACCATCCACT